>PVJS01005420.1:0-64264 GCA_004027185.1 Glis glis | reverse complement strand
GTCTCACGAAGTTGCGGAGGGCCTCACTAAGTAGAGAGAGAGAGAGAGAGACAGAGAGAGAGAGGGAGAGACAGAGAGAGAGAGAGAGAGAGAGAGAGAGAGCTGAGGCTGGCTGCGAACCCAGATCCTCCAGTCTCCGCCTCCCAAAGTACTGGGATTACAAGCGTGCGCCACCACGCCCGGCCTATTTATTTATTTTTTAATGTGCTTTTATTGGTGCATTGGAGTCTTATATCACAATGAATATCTATTTGATGTTAATATACATGCATACAGAAGTGCCAAGAATGATGCTGGTATATTTTCACATGTACATATTGTTTATGATAGTAATTCCACTGATTTGCTTCTTTCTTGCCCTTCCCCTTCACTTGTACCACTTCCCTTGCCCCACTGAGGGTTCTCCATTATCAACCGGAGTCCCTTGTGTGTCCCCACTACTCCCTAGGTTGCAGGTATTAATGAAAACATATGTCCCTTCTTTTTTTGTGATTGACAGATCTCACTTAACATAATGTTCTCCAAATCCTTCCATATTCTTGCAAATGATGTTATTTTCCGATCAAGAAGAAGGCAACTGAAATGAATAGATACTTCACGAAAGAAGAGATACAAATGGCCAATAGATACATGAAAAAATGTTCAACATCATTAGCATCAAGGAGATGCAAATCAAAACTACTCTAAGATTTCATCTAACCCCAATTAGAATGGCAATCATTAAGAAGTCAAACAACAACAAATGTTGGCGAGGATGTGGGGAAATCGGGACTCTTTACACTGTTGGTGGGATTGCAAACTAGTTCAACCACTATGGAGATCAGGGTGGAGATTCCTCAGAAAACTGGGAATGGATCCACCATATGATCCAGCTATACCACTACTGGGTATCATACCAAAGGGATTGAAACCAGAAAACTACAGTAATATATGCATACCCATGTTCATAGCAGCACAATTCACAGTGGCCAAATTATGGAACCAACCTAGATGTCCATCAACAGATGAATGGATTACAAAATTGTGGGAAATACACACAATGGAATTCTACTCAGCAATAAAGAGGGCTTATGTTTAAACCCATTGCTGGTTGCAGAGTGGAAAGTGAGAGGCAGCTATGGATACAGGTATTACCATAGTCAGATCATAGGATGAGGATGCACACTTAGATAGAGAAGGTAGTAATGGGGAATGGAGAAAACTGTACGTATTTGAAAGATATTAAAGAACTGGCATGTATGGGATTGGTGAGTGCTGGTATTCTGGCTGGATAGATTTGAAGACATTTCCTGAGCTGTGGAATACTGGAGGTTGGGGGAAGGAAAAGGAGGGGTAGGAGAAAGAGAAAAGAACAAAGGGTCCATTTTCAGGTGACAGTGATGTGACCTACTGTACATAAGCCATTTTTTATGTACACTTACTAAATATGCTAAACTTTCTTTTTCTTTTTCTTTTTTATAAGCAGTGGATAACAGCAAAAAGAAGATTGGTTCTTGCAGAAGTAGGATGAGAAGGTATGATAGACATCCTACCTACTTGACCACTGTGAGTGGACTCTTGGTTAAACCCCACTATTTTTCAAGGATCAAAATTCTAGTGCAGTTGATTATTTTAATTAGTTGCTTCTGTTTATTCACTGGGATACAATTTCACACTAATTTTTTTCTCATATTCTTTCCTTCCAAGTAGAAAATATAGGCCTATTTAGCAAGCAGATGAAATTGGAAACTGAGTGAGTTATTCCAAAAATATCAAGATGGAAAACAAAATGTGAAAGGGTACAGAGCTTGAATTGGAAAAAAAAAATAACCCAAAACCTTAGAGAGAAAAATACAATGAACTTGCTTAATGAGTCAACCAATTTCAATAAGAAATTGTTGGGGAAATAATTTTTTGAAGGACACCTATGGATATTTCACCTCCACAGAGCACAAAAAAATTGGTGGAAGAAAAAAGTGTAGGCCTATTCTAAAAGGAGAAAGAAGAAAGGAGAAAGGTCTGACAAACAGGACTGTCTAGGGTCTAAATCTCTCACAGATTGAGACAGAATCAATGATTCTTAGGTTTCATGTTCCTACATCACATAATCTTACAGTGCAAGGATGTGTGTGTGTGTGTGTGTGTGTGTGTGTGTGCACGCGCGCATGCTGACTTATAGTACGTATCTTGCAACATGGGGAAATAGAGGACAAAGAAAGATAATTTAGCATTGACCACAGAAGCATGATTCATGTCACGACAGAAACAGAATCAGGTGACAAAATGATCCCATTCCCCTGCTGACCCCTCGTCATTGAGAAAAGATTGTAAGAACACATTTTCTTCATTCTAAATCATGTGCAAACTAAATCACACATTTACTAATAAATCCAGGACTGCTTTAGTGTTGGATAAATTTGTAAGGAGTAAGAAGCAATCTTGAAAGATAAATCTACCTCTTAGTAAATTTATGCTTTGCACACACATTTCTGTGCCATTATTACTCATTTTAGTATTATATTATTATTGAATCATATATTCCTGTGCCAATCCATTATAGCTTAGTGAAGATGATTGCCTTTTAACAGAACGATAAAGAATAAATCACTTTTTTTCCTTCTCCAGAGTTAACACAAAATGATATGTGGACCAGGCAAGACAATGCTAATAAAAGTGTTCAGATTCACTTCTAACTAGTGGGCTACTTGGTTGCATGTTCTGTGTGATATTTTGCACATTGTTTCATCCAGTAATATGCATTGAAATTAGTTTTTGCAAAGTCCCAGCAAACTCTGAAGCTCTTCCAGGACTCTTGGTTAGAGTTTGCAAGGGTTGGAAATTCTGACTATACTGAAAAAGTCAATGCCCACAACATAGAGGGTCTCTTTTACTAAGTCATTCCATAAGAAAGGTGAAGTACAAAAAGAACTCCACTATGCCAGTCAACTGTGTTCTCCACATGGAATTAATAATCGTAGATGTCTGGCAAGCTTTTCTGAATATCAGAATGTGATGAGGCAAAACACTCAGGCAGTATAAAGAATTTGTGTTTTGTTTTGGTGATATTATACAAACAGGCCAAAACGATGAAGACAGAAATTTGCTGAAATCATTTATCTATTTATTTACGAGGTGTCTTTGGTGAGATTCCTGTCCCAAGGAGACACTGTGCTGGTGTGACTGTAATCATATTTCATAAAAAGCAGAGTAGAACAGGATAGAATCATGACCTTAACAGCCAAACATGGGTTCCAAGCCAGGCACTGCCATTGGAAAACACCATGATACTGACAAGTCACTTAATCTTAACTTAAAACAGGATTACAACAACCCCTGGCTGTCGTGTCACATAATCACCACAAAGATCAAAGAACCCAACAAGCATGCTTTGTAAATCATAGTCAGAATCATGTTTCCTTGTTTTTTGTTTGTTTGTTTTCCCGAGTACAGTGTTTTATCTGATTTGTGGCTGATTTTGTGACCGAATTATCCATAAGGATCCTTTGGAAATGAAAATATTTTATCTTTTATATTTAGTGTGAATTCAGCCAAAAAACCTACTTGGAAGGAGGGAGGCAAAGCTAACTTCTCTATTCTTATAGAATGGGGCACATACTGATGGCCTCAGAAATTTATGGCTTGGTGCTACGTGTGTTAGTTTTACAATAACAATTTCAATGCTTCCCCATGAGAAGGGGAATTTATGTTGGACACACTTGCTGCTTTGATTTCATATTCCAAAAAGGCCCTCTGGAGTCCACATAAGGAGACACAGAGACTCATAAGATGGCCCATCTGCATTCCCTGACTTGTAATCCCTTTGATTCCCTTGTGGGATTTACAGAAACCCTGAGCAGAAGCCATAATTCTGTCAACACCACACACCACAGGAGCAGGGTTAGGACACCATCCCTGGAAGCCGTGCAGCGAAGCTTGCATTACAACACTGGGATAGAACGTGTAGACTCGGGAACAGGGACCCGATGCTGCTAGGGCCATTGTCCCGAACAGAGCAGCCAGATGCCTAGTGCCTGGCTGCTGGTGCACACCACAGATGCTCTGTGCACACCTCAGAGCTGGGAAGCAGGGAGGAACACAGCCCTGGCTAAACCCACGGGCTCAAGCGGGAGTGTTCTCAGCTCTTCCAGCCTGTAGGGTATTAAATTATATGAGGCTTTAATTTTCCTGTAAATCTCTTACCATGTGGCTGGGGTGACTGCATGAGTGGGGGCTAAAATATTGATATGATCCAGTCAGAGAGCCATGTGTGGATGAGGACAGTTCCTGGATGTGCTGAATCCCACGTCCACACATCTCTCCCCGGCTCTGGGCCCTGGCCAGATGGTTCTGTGGGAGCCCCAGCAGGAGATGGGCAGAGGGAGGAGAGGAGGTCAGGTGTTTGTTTCCATGGTCCAGGTTCAAGGACAGCCTTGGCAGTGTAGTGAGACTCTCAGCAACCTAGTGAGACACTTTCAAAAACAAAAAATAAAAAGGGCTGGAGGGTTTAATTTCTACTACCAATGAATAAATAATAAAATGTCATATAGGATATGCCTAATTTTGTTATGAGATCTCCATTATTTATTGAAAGGAGGTCATGAGTATTACTGATTAATCTAAAGAATGATTCACTTGATATATTTATTTGGGTGGAATAAAAATAAGGTGCTTCATTTGTTATTATGAAAAACTAAAATAAAATCCTTTTCCCTCTCCTGGTTTATAGATTCCTCTCCTTATTAATTTACTGCTATTCAAACCTAGAATAGATGTCTCTTATTCAGAATCCCTGATTTAGATCAAATGCATACTCTGAAAAAAATCAGAAAGAAAATAAAATTCTTACCACATTTTCAATGTTTACCAGTATGAAAACATTGGAACATGTTTTATTTTTTTGATGGCAGGGTTATGCGGATCAGCCACACACAGGCATATTATTCTAGTCAAATGATCTACTTAAGTTGGCTTGTTTGATTTATCTGTGGGATAACATCATATTTTAAAAGTTTCAGCACATACTGTTATTTATACAAAAGTATTAATACTGTATGTCCCTGTCTGTTTGGAGCTTCATTAGTCTTGGGCCTTTACTATCATACCAACCCTCCAAATACTGTATGCATACAGACATAAAAATTGAGTATATTAGAATTAACTTTATTTTGTTTTGAGAACATTATGGTGCCTTATGATCACAACTGAGGGCCCAGCGAGGTGGTATCATTTGTCCTGTTCCTTCCTTGCCCCCAAGAACAGCACCCTGCTCTCTTGGGAACTGCCTCTTCCCCAGTTCTAAACATATAGTCGCTCAGGAGCCACCCTGTTCTTCTACAACATGGCCTCACTCCGCTTACAAGTAATTAGCTGAGAAATGGATATAAGACTGGAGCTCAGCCAATATGTATCCTCTCCTGAGACTTTTGTGAAAGGAAGATTGTCAGTTTCTCTTCAGCGGTGGGAAGCAGGATGTGTAAAACTCAGGATCCCTTAGCGGTCACTTTCCCTCCCATGGGATGGGAGCCAGTTTTCAGGGGAGAAACCAACACAGGCACTGAGAGGGAGAAATGAGAGTCAGAGGGGGTCCTTGTCACATGCTGGTTCTTGTCTCTTCCTCCAGCTGTTCCAGAAACCCAGGTGCATTTCTGCCTTTCTCAAGTTGTGGTTGTTCAGCTGTTCTTCACATATCTAAGATATACTCAGCTTTGTTCTTAAGATTTTCCCATTTGCCTCAGCTGGTTAATTACAGTCTCCATCAGTTACAATCAAAAGCATCCTAACTAAAGCAAAAGGCTACATCCAATTTAAATCATTCTACAAACATTTTCTGAGTACTTTTTTATTGGTACTGGGAATTGGACCCAGGGGCAATCTACCTCCAAGCTCTACCCCCAGCCCTATTTTATTTTTATTTTGTAACAGGGTCTCACTAGGTTGATGAGAGTCTCACTACTTGCTGAGGCTGTCCTCCAACCTGTGATCCTCCTGTTTCAGCCTCCCAAGTACTGGGATTATAGGCGTGTGCCACTATACCCGGCTCTGAGTATTTTTTAAAAGCCAACTCCTCCAAAGGAAGCAAAGCAGTAGAAAACCTTGTCTCTACTCTCTTTGAGTTTATGATAAAGTAGGAGAGATAAGAATGATATGGAGAACAACAGCAGCACTGACCACCACTCTCCAAGGCCCAGGCACTCTGCCAAGTGTTCCACAGGCATGATTTTACTTGATGCTCAGAATAACTGTGTATGTCCAATAACATCTCTCACATTTTAAAGACGACATCAGTAAAGCTCAACAAGCTCAAGTCACCCAGTGAGTTAAGGGTAGAGGCAGAATGTGGATTAGGACTCTCGAACTTGTAGGTCCTTGCTCTTGTTCACTGTACCCTACCTCTTAGATGTATGGAAAAATATTTGTAACTTGAAGATAAGTTTGGTGAAGAAAGAGATTCCATCCACTTGGAAAAGTCTTAGGGTAGTGCAATAGAGAAGGTGGAATTTATAGGGGCCTTTGAGAGTAGCAAGAGGAAGTGATGGGGACAGAAAACACAATCCTACAGGCTCCTTCCATGCTCCAAGTATACTCACAGCTGAGCCTGGACCTCTGGTTGCATCTTATACTTGTTTTTAATATACTTTTATTTGTGCATTGAAATTATACATCATAGTGAGGTTCAAAGTGATACAAACATATACGCACACAGCACTTGGTGTGTTTCCCTCCAGTTCCCACCCACTCCCCCTGCCCTCGTACATGTTAGTGAGATTGGTAGCGATGCCTTCATATATGGACATGGTATTATTTGAACTGTTCCCTTCCTCAACCCTCCTTTTTACCCTCCCTGCCGCCCTCTCCCAAATTCCCCACTACTTAAGTGGTCTCTCTTCTCATTTATCTGAAGTCCCTTTTGTTTCCTATTTCTGATCTTCTACAAGTGAGAGAAGACACATGACTCTTGACTTTTTGAGACTGACTGATTTCACTTAGTTCCATCCATTTTCCTGCAAATGACATAATGTTGTTCTTCTTTATGGCTGAGTAGAATTTCATTGTATGTATGTGCCACATTTTACAAGTGAATACATCTTATACTTTTTTTTTTTGCGGTACCAGGGATTGAACCCAGGGGCATTTTACCTCCGAGCTACACCCCCAGCCCTATTTTTTATTCTTTATTTTGAAACCGGGTCTCACGAAGTTGCGGAGGGCCTAAGTAGCTGAGGCTGGCCGCGAACCCGGATCCTCCGGTCTCCACCTCCCAAGTACTGGGATTACAAGCATGCGCCACCACGCCCGGCCTAGCATCTTATACTTTTAATGCTAACTCTTTCTTTCCATTCGAGCTTTCCTTCCCAATACTTTGGCTAAGTGTATGGAATTAACCTGCAGTTCTAAAGACGCATAACTGGAAGTATTTAATTTTGGAGGCACCGAAGCCATGAAAATTTAGCATCTTTCATTGAGCAGGTCCTGTGGCTAGTGGGCTTGGAGTGAACAGGTGCTGCCTGCACTTAGGAGGGTTAGATGGCTCATCATAGCTGTGTTGTGTGGCTTTTTGGCAATCTGTGTGTTGGAAGCCTTCCCCTTTCTGGCTCTTTGAAAGTGGGGCTGATACATCGTCTCATCTCTGGACAGTGGCCCTCATCTATCTGACAGAGACACATGTAGCCATTCTGATACACAGCAAGTCTGATCTCTGGAAGTACCTTAGAATCTGTAAAACCAGGCTTATGAATGGCTTTTGTACACTCCTCCTTTCTCTCCCTGCAGGAAAGCAGATGGGGTCGTGAGTAACCTCAGCTCCCCTGTGATTTCTCAGATAAAAGTGGCCTGCTGCCAACCCTTAGTGATCCTCCATAGTTGCGTGGTACTCCTAGGGCAATAACTTTTGAGTGCTTTATAGGGAACTAATACTTTGTGAGCATCAACAATGTGCCAGGCACTAAGTTAGGGACGTTTTATCTCATCTCCTTAACTCTTGCACATCATGATAACACCATGAGAAACTTTCGACTCAGAGAGTTCAAGAACCTCACTGAAGGTCAGACAGTAGAAGGCAGAAGTGAAATAAAAACCTGCCTTGGTATGACACACGGCCCATGCCTTCGCTTCAGCCAGTTGTCGTAGGCATCGGTACCATTCTTTGGCAGGTTTGAATGCTGAAACCTGGAAGTTGAATCATTTATAAGGTCACATTGTGACTCAGAAGTAGATATTATATATATCCAGTCACAGCAGTATGCTTGTAACAGAGCAGACTTCTAAATGATGCTGAATGTCAGATACCGGTCAGAAATAGAACATGCAGGAGTACAAAAACACACTATTTGGAGAAAAAGAAAACAATGTCAAACTTTTAGAAAAATGACCGAGAGTTTCAAGTTAAAGTGACTTCGGGAATTATTATTATTACTATTATTATTCACAGCTGGTCATCCCTGAGATACTTCCAAATTGGCCATTTATTTTTGAAGGTGTTCATATCAGGTTCAAAATGCACCAACATTAGGAAACTTCAAAATCATCAGTGGGACAGATGATCTGTAGGCTTGTTGCACGGATACTCGTTTTCAAACAGACAATGCCCTACTAGGAACTGGCAGAGGAGTGGCTGCCATTGCTATCTTTTTCTGAAAACAGCCTGGCTTGTTTGAGGAGGAAGAGTCACACGCTGAGGATACCAGCTAGAAATGAAGATCCATCCATTATAGTTTGTGGTTTTATTTATCTGTTTTTTATTTTTATTTTTTTGCAGTGTTGGGAATTGAACCCAGGGTCTCGTGCATGAGAGGCAAGTGATCTACCTCTGAGTTACATCCCCTGCCCTTGGCTTGTGGTTTTGTTTTACATTATTTGGTGACTGTACATACGAAGAACTACATTTTGCTTACATAGGGGAAGGCGCCTGCGGCAAGCATTTAATGATACATCCACTTAAATCTAAGGTTAAAGGGAGGATTCTTTCCTTAAAAGTAATAAATAAATAAAAAAATTCCAGGTAAGAAATAACTAGGGCTTATCACCTTGGGACGGAGATGCGGTTGAAGATTCATGGAGGATAAACTGTAAACATCTGGCTATCATATGCTCAGTCCTATACTTTCTTGAAAGTTTCTAACTTTGGCGATATGGGAAAATTATCTGTCTGGCTTTAGGTTTTCTGTGTGTCAAGAAAAATGCCTGTCTTTAGACTTAATAACCATGAAACCAATGTCACATCTCATCAGACAATGCTCCGTGCCTCCCGAGTTAAGGCGAGTGCTGTAATGTTCAGAGCAGCATTGATGATCCTTTCCTATGCTGACTCCCAGAGAAGTTTCTGGGGGAATCTCAGTGAGCCTGGGGCTCTTCACGCAACGTTTGGATGAATAATTGGGTCCTGGTAAAGCCACATGGATTTAAAATCTATGGGATCCTAAGCTGCTTGCTAAGAAAAATATATAACAACAGTTATATAGTATATTGCATTACTGGGGCTTCTATTCTCTGCCAGATTGAGTGCACTAGGCAGTGTTGCTGTAAAATATAAACTCCTGAATTTCTCTGGCTTTGCACAAGAAAAACGGGTTTCCTGCCCATGTCATGGTCTGTGTCAGGCTGCCTGGCTTTTCCAGGCAGCTGTTTCCCCAAGCACCGACCAGCTACCCGGACTTCTTCCAGGTCCCCATCATTCTTCCAGTGTCCCCATTGTCAATGCTCTGACTCTTTTCTCATAGATGGGGGAAGTGACAGCTTACAATCCTGTGAGAAACTGTAAAAACGATGCTCAGGGGTGCCACCTCCTTCCTACCCATGTTCCAGGTGCTGGAATGTGGTCGAGATGCAACTTGACTACAAGAGAACCAAGAAAATGTAAAAACACACCAGTGGGAAAGGCAATCTTACATTTCAGTGACTTTACTTTTTGAGAGTTGGGATAAGAGTGGGAATGGAAGTAGACACTAATCCTTCCTTTAGTGGTGAAGGATTTTTATAGGAAGAAGGAAGGACATTTGTTAAAGCCCAATGATGCTTTCTCTAGAAAGCACCACCCTGATAGAAAACACTCAAAGTCACTGCCCTTGTTACTGGAGACTAGTGATGCTGAGACTGGCTAGCTAGATTCCAATAGTTAAAACAAGTAAATGAATAGCCCAAGAAACCCTTTTCCACCTTGTCTGATCAAGTAAGAATAAACTGATCAAAGTAAGAAATATCACAATAGTAGAACTATTAGGTTTGTTTTTGGGGCTACTGGTCATAGCATATCATTATACATATACATCATCTAATCCGTTAGAAAAACTGAAGAAAAAATAAAACTTAGTATTCTGGGTTTTTGTATAAACAGTTTTCTGTATACACCTATTGTTTGCTACCAAGAGTCTATTCTTCCTCCTTTTTTTATTGTGGTAAAAACACATAACATTAGGTCTATCCCCTTAACAATTTTCCAGTGTAAATTACAACATTGCTAACTATATGTACATGTCTAGATGTCTAGAACTTTTCATCTTTAATGTCTGAAACTCTATACTCATTGAACAGCAACTCCCCTTTGCCTCCTCCCCTCAGTCCCTGGAAACCACCATTTTATTTTCTGCTTCCATGAGTTTTGACCACCTTAGAGTGCCCACAGAAGTGGAATCATGCAGTATTTGTCCATCTGTGACTGGCTTATTTAGTTTAGCATAATATTCCAAAAGTTCATCCGTGTTGTAGCATATGATAGGATTTTCTTGCTTTAAAAGGCTGAACAATATTCCATTGTACGTAATTGTCAGATGTAATTCATTCATCTGACAATGGACATTAAGGTGGTTTCTACCTCTTAGCTACTGAGAGTCATGGTGTAATGGACACTAGAGTACAGATATTTCTTTGAGATCTTATTTTCAGTTCTTTCATATATGTGCTCAGAAGGGTGGTCATGGTAGATTAAAGACAGTCAGAAATACTTCAACACTCTTCCAGTTGAGAAATAAGGTTTGTTCACCTTCCCCTTGAATCTGGCCTGGTCTACAGCTGCTCAACCGACAGAGCATGGTAGAAGTGATGCCAAACTAATTTTGAATCTGTGCTTCCATCATGGTAACTTGGAGTCCTGAATCACCAGATTGAAAGTCCAACTATCCTGCTGGTAGATCACATGGAGAGGCCCTGAGAGTGAAGGCGCTGGGAGCTATTCCAGCTGAGCCCAGTCTTCAGCCATCCTGGTAAAGATGTCAGCTCTGTGAGTGAAGCTTTACTTCCCCCATCCTCCAAGTCTGCCCAGTTTTCAGGTGAATACCTCTGCGTGACGCTAGCTGATACCAGGTCAACAAAAGAATGGGCTGGCTAAGATCAACCTGAATTTCTGACACACAGTCATGAGACAAAATAAAGTGGTACTTGTTTTAAGCTACTACATTTTCGTATAATTTATTATATAGAAATTGATAACCAGAAGACTTGGCAATTCTACTTTTAGAGAAAATGTTACTTGTTCATGAAATTAAGAATTCTTTGAAAGTTCATAATGATGGTGATCTAGCCATATGTGAAACAGATGTTATATCAAAGCTTAAGAATTTTGTCAGAAACTATGTAATGCTTAGATAAAAACTTAACATAAGACCTTAATGAAGAGACATATAAAATCTTATTGAAAGATAAGATCCAGTCATTTGTAAAGAAATTCTATGTACTTCCATGAGATGATTTAAAACTCAAAATAAAAATCTCCATAAAATAAATGAATCAAATGAAATCTAATTAGATTTTCTGTTGGTTTGTAGTTAGTTGGAACTAGATAACAGAATCTCAAAAGTTATTTGGGAGCATGTCAGAATAATCCCCCCAAAGTATGATCAAGAATGATGAAGTAATACCTTACTCAATATTCAAATATTTGGTTAAGTGCCAAATATTCAAACATACTATGAATGCATATGATTAATCATCATGGTAATGGTATAGATGTATGCAATACCAATTTGGGGAATAAAAGCACTAATACATGTAAGATTATGTATACAAGTCATTTAATATTGCATCGTTTTCAGTAGCCAACAAAATTGGAAGTAAACATTCATCAATAGAAGAATAAATAAAATTTAGTGAACAATACAAGGGAATAGTATGCAACAGGAATGAAATAGGTATTCAATAGTTAAAGGAAATGAAAAGGAATGAAAAAAGGAATGAAATAGGTATTCTATAGTTAGAGGAATTTTCAGGTTGTATCATCAAGAAAAATAAGGGAAGGGAAATATATATTATATGACTCCATTTTCATAAAACAAGAAAGTCACCCCTCATTATCATCCTTTTAGCTAATGATTTTATGAACAGCGAGAAACACATGGAAGAATACATGGAGAATACTGATCTTGTTGAGAGGGAGCTGGACAGTATGTCTGAGAGCAGAAAATTAATCAAATGGTATATTTCAGGAAATTTTAATATTCTGTACTATTTGAGCTTTATTTTTCTCCACTATTATATGCAATCTGAAAAAAACAAAAGAGAAGTTATTATAGTTGTGGGAAATATTATTCTGATTTCAGTGATACATGCATATCCATGTTTATAGCAGCAAAATTAAAAATATCCAAATCATGGAACCAGCCTAGGTGTCCATCAACAGATGAATGGATTGCAAAATTAAGGGATATAGACACAATGGAATTCTACTCAGCAATAAAGAAGAACATTACATCATTTTCAGGAAAATGGATGGACCTGGAGAACAAGTGAGATTAGCCAGTCACAGAAAATGAAGGGACATATGTTTTCTCTCATATGTGGAAGCTAGGGAGTAATCAGGATACAAGAGGGACTTTAGATAAGGAGGAAAAACCCCAGTAGAGTGATGGAGGAGTCTAGGGGAGGGTGGGGTGAATTAATGAAAGAAACACTTCCATTGGCATTATAGACATATGAAAATATCAATGTCAATTTCAATATTACATACAGGGATGGAGAGGGAGTAGAGAGGGAGCCGGGGAGGAAGTTTACCAAGTGCTGTGTACATGCATGTCTCTATCACTCTGAACTACATTATGAGGTCAGACTACAACACACCAGTAAAAGTATTTTTAAAAACTAAATAAAAATAAAATAATTGTGGTAAATAAAAAGTAATTCCAGCTGGGCCTGGTGGCACATGCCTGTAATCCCAATACTTGGGAGGCTGAGACAAAAGGATCACAGGTTTGAGGTCAGCCTCAGCAACTTAGCAAGACCCTATTTCCATATAAAAATAAAATAAAGCTGGGGGTGTAACTTGTAGGTAGAATGCCCCTGGGTTCAATCCCCAGTAACACACACACACACACACACACACACACACACACACACAGAGACACAAGTAATTTGAGAAATAGACTAATTTACTCTCAAATAGTCAAGTGAATCATTTTTTGACAAATTCAGATCAATACGTCTCCTTAAACATAACTGCTTGTCTCAGATAAGCCAATTCCAAGAGGTGATGAGTTAAAACATGAAATAGCAGCTAACATTTTAAAAATTGGTTATTGCACTTAAGAGTCACATGGACTATGTGAATGGCACAATCTGCACGTGCTTCTACTGGCACGCTGGTTACAGAAATCCATCTATCACCTGACATTTCTAGAAAATAGGATGCTAAAACACCTCAAATGGCAATATGTAGTTGCACATTAAACATATAAGAAGGACAAACCTGAAATACCTTTTACACATAAAGAGAAGAGGAAAAAAACCCTGTCAACAGGAAGTCAAATGATGGGCCACTGGTGGGTGTGAGTCCTACCATTGTGGGTTTGCTGGCTGAATAGTTGACCCCAGGGCGGAGGAACCATTGACTTTGGCCTGGAAAGAAGGGAAAGCTCAGGTGCAGAGACTGTCATAAAGAGGCTCGCGTTAGATGTGGTTGGGCAATCAATTGCTTGATAGATTTACCCTCTCATTTCACAAACTTTAATTCAAGGACTACTGGTGCTCAACACTGTATTGGACTTTGGGAGAAGAGGGTAAGGATAATTACAACATGGTCCCATAGCATAGAAAATGTGTGGGGCCGGGCATGGTGGCACACGCTTGTAATCCCAGTACTTTGGGAGGTGGAGACCAGAGGATCCGGGTTCGCGGCCAGCCTCAGCTCTCTCTCTTTCTCTCTCTCTCTCTCTCTACCTAGTGAGGCCCTCCACAACTTTGTGAGACCCGGTTTCAAAATAAAGTATAAAAAATTAGGGCCGGGGGTGTAGTGAGGAGGTAGAATGCCCCTGAGTTCAATCCCTGGTACCGCAAAAAAAAAAAAAAAAGAAAGAAAGAAAGAAAAAAATGTGTGTAATGTGTGTAGTTATAAACAGAATATTGCAATCATGAGTATTATAACTCAAATAGGTAACATCTTTTTTTCTCTGAAAAGATAAAATCTGACATGGTGCTAAAATCCTATAGAATAACTTGAAACTATCCCATTTTAACCTTATACACTTGATTGATAATTAAATCAGTTTTATTTCCAGAGTGGGGTTCTATTAGGGTCCATCAATTTGTCAGGTGTTCTGGTGATTTAAAGAAAGGAATTGATAAGCTTGAGGCCCTGTCTAAGAGTGCCAATTGCCGAGCCTTAATACACTGCAGCAGGAGTTTCCACAGAGGAAAAAGACGGTAGGGGGAGATTGGTCTTCACTGAGCATTCTGTGCTTGTGATTCAGGATGTGTTTAGAAGGAAGAGTTATTTGCCTTTTTTTTTCAGTCATAGGCACAAGAACAAGGAAAACCTGATTGCTGGGCTCTCTGATTAATCTATAATGTGTTAGTTGGCTTCTATTGCTATGACAAAATACCTGAGATAAACAACTTAAAAGGAGGGGAGGGTTATTTTGGCTCACAGTTTCAGAGGTTTTGGTTCATCCTCTTGGCCCCATCGCTTTGGGCCTGTGGTGAGATCGAACACCGTGGCAGGAAACCAGTGGTGGAGAAAAGCTGCTCACATCACGGTGACTGGCAAAGGAAAGAGAGAGGAGGGGGCCAGAGCCTCAATATTCCTTCCAAGGGCACGCCCACAGTGGCCTAGTTTCTTTCCACCAGGCTCCACCTCTTAAAGGCTCCAACAGCTCGTCATAGCACCATCAGCTGGGGACCAAACCCTTAACACATGAGCTTTTGGGGTACATTTAAAATCCAAATCATAGCTAGCACATGAAGCCAAGACCTTCAGAGCAAGGTCAAGACCCTCTTTCAATAAATGTCAATTTCTGTTTATTGTAGCACATTCAATAATTTTTTTAAAAAATGAACTCTATGGCTGGGCGTGGTGGCGCACGCTTGTAATCCCAGTACTTTGGGAGGCAGAGACCGGAGGATCCAGGTTCGTGGCCAGCCTCAGCTCGCTCTCTCTCTCTCTCTCTCTCTCTCTCCCTGTCTCTCTCTCTACTTAGGCCCTCCGCAACTTCATGAGACCCGGTTTCAAAATAAAGTATAAAAAATAGGGCCGGGGGTGTACCACAGAGGTAGAACGCCCCTGGGTTCAATCTCCGGTACCACACACACACACAAAAAAAAATGAACTCTATGTTTCTAAGCTCTCTTTTTCTTGCTCATCATTTTTTTGCCGAATATATTAGCAACTATGACTGCTGTAACAAAATATCACAGACTGGGTGGCTAACATAGCAGAAATTAATTTTCTCACAGTTCTGAAGGCAAGTAGGCTGAGATGAAGCTGCTGGGGGCGCTGGTTTCTCCTGGGGCCTTGCCCCTTGTCTTGGAGACAGCTGCTTTCTCCCTGTGTCTCACTGTGCATGTATTCCTGGTGTCTTTCTCTTCTCATAAAAACACCAATCATATTGGATTAGGGCCTCATTCCAATTACCTCATTTAACCTGAATCACCTCCTTAAAGGGCCTATATCTAACTATAGTCACATTCTAAGCTTCTAGGGGCCAGGGCTTCAACATATGAATTTGGGAGGAGGGTGATACTGTTCCATCCATTACACCATCTATCTCAGCTTCTTCTCTTTTTCTCTCTAGGACCTGCCCTACTCTACCTTTTAAAGGCTGTTTTTGTTTATCTGAAACTCTTTGGGGTAGATTGTGATAGTTGGTCTGGTTTGATCATGTGACTTTGGTTGTATAACAGCAGATTGAACTGGAAGTCCTTCCCTAAATGTGGGCAGCAGGGTTCTGATAGGTTCAGGACTTAGATAAAAAGAAGGAGAAAGCCTCGTAGAGCTGAGCCGCAACTCTTCCTGAAGAAAACGCGTCTGCTCTCATCTGAGATCGTCGGTCTCCAACTCTGCTGTTTCCTTGAAGAGCTTCTTGATCTTCTGCTCTCGTCTGAGATCGTCGGCCTCCAGTCTTTGAGCTGAAACTTCACCATCGTTTCTCCGAAGAGCTTCCTTATCTTCACATCTTGGACTGGACTGAATTGGTGGTTGCTTCAATCCTAAGGCTCCAGCTCTTGGACCGCCCGACCAGCTACTGATTCCTCTGATTCTTCACTTGCAGTCGAAACTCAGGACTACATTGTGAGCTGATCTAATAAATCCTTTTTTCCCCCTTCCTTTCTTCATTCTGTGAATTCTGTTGATCTAGTGAACCCTGACCAATACATAGATTTACAAATTTCCTCCAAGTCCCAAACAAGTATGTCTATTGCTCCTAGATTAATGCTACACAGTAGGAAGGAAGGCCAATGGGAACTATGGGATAGCATGTAGGCTCTTGTTAGAAGGTGTCTTTTCATTTTAGCCTTTCCTTTTATGGGGGGGATTACTTTTTGACTTAAAGAGCTCATGTAGACTAGGTGATTTAGAAATGAAAATTGCTAACAAAGGGCCTGATTCTTGTCTTTTAGTAATGCTTGTGCTTTGCTCTCGCTGACTTTGTTAAGAGATTATTGTTGAAAATAGATTTCTGAAAAGAGGTACAGGTACCCTAAGCAAAAGATCATAATGTCTCCTAAAGCAGAGATGGGCATCATCATTGACAATGAACAGCCAAGTGCACTTCTACATGTTCCAGGTTTTATCAGCACTGTCCTAACGACTGCTCAGACATGGACAAGGCAAAAGGACCTCTCGATATTGCAGACTGGTACTGTCTGCCTCCACCAGGATTCTATGAACCTGGATTTTTATTAATTATTTATTTATTTGTGGTACCGGCTATTGAACCCAGGGGCATTCTAACTCCGAGCTATACCCCCAGCCCTTTTTATTTTTTTTGTTTTGAAACAGGGTCTCACTACTTTGCTGAGGTCATCTTCAAACCTGCGATCCTCCTGTCTCAGCTCCCCCAGGTATTGAGGTATTGGGATTACAATGCCTGTCGTCCATCTTTTTTTTTCTTTCTTTCTTTCTTTCTTTCTTTCTTTCTTTCTTTCTTTCTTTCTTTCTTCCTTCCTTCCTTCCTTCCTTCCTTCCTTCCTTCCTTCCTTCCTCTCTCTCTCTCTCTCTCTTTCTTTCTTCCTCTCTCTCTCTTTCTTTCCTTCACACTTTTTTTCAGGTTCAAATAAATATTTGCTCCATTGAATTTTATTAGGCTCATTGACATCTTCTTCTTCTGTTCTGCAGGTGTTAGTGATGTAGTAACCCAAGTATTACCCCATCTTTTGTCTCCCCTTTTCCTCCACAGTCACCAACAGGAATTCAGAAATATGAAAAACTGGGATATGTGCAATTTGTGCCAACAACTGGTTCTCCTTGAGCTATCAGTTCAGCTGCCCATAACTCCCTAGGAGTTTCATGGTTTTCATTATAAATCAGGTTGTTTATGTCTTTTGTTTTAAACATAGAAATTTGATTACAGCTAGCCGGTTTTGCTAGATCGTAGAAATTACCCTCAGAAGGACTGGAGGGGACATAGGAAATTTATCTATTGGCTGAACTTTTTAAGTAGCAGTCCACAGGGGTAATTTACATGAAAGAAAAAGCAGCGTGAGACTGCCTTGGGATTTAGAGGCACTTTTGTTAGAAACGAAAATATCATGCTTCCGACCAAAATGGATTGAATGCTTCAGTGCACACAGAGTTCTTTTCATCTGTAAACAGTTTGAAAAAAAAAATCCAACAAGTGAGAAATGAAACACTGATTTGGTTTAAAATCAAAACCTCTCAGATAAATTTAATACTTATCCCAAGTATCAAAGGTTTTTGTTAGAAATACTGAGCTTTGGGCTACAGTAACAGCAGCACGTTGGACTCCAGACCTGGTTAGTTGAAATGTCTGTGCTTCTTAAGTTTGCAATTCAGTGGAAATGGGCAAAGGAGATTTGGAATGCAGCAATTTAGACTTTATAAGGAACACATGTATTAGAATACACTTACACCTCTTTAGACAAGTCAAGTTGGGGATCACATAGCAGAGTGAAAGCTGTACTTCCTGGTACTTGATACCCACAAAAGTCTGGGAATAGGTGTGTCTAATGAATTCTGGAGACCAAGAGTAGGCATCAGGAGGAAACACTGCACTAACTGGAACCAAGCAGGCTGCAGGTTGGTAATAGCTCGGCAGTGTATAAAAGTCGATTAAAAAACATATTCAATTCGTTTGAGTGGCGACTAGTAGGGTTTATGACTTGGGAGCCTTCGTAGACGGTGATTCACAACAGAGGTTGCAATTGTTTGACTTTTAGGAGCCTTTTAATAAATGTTAATTTCCTTCCTTACTTCCGTTCCCATTTGGAAGTTTAGATTTTAGGGAGGCCATCATAAGTAAGAAATTAACTCAGAGTCTACTTATACAAATTTCTGTGTTTAAACTCAGAGTTTTGGTTAGCAGAGCTTTTCTAGTTACTGTATATTTCGAATATAAATGGGTATTGATTTAGTTCATTCACAGACACATACATACATGGTGTGGATGTGTGTATGCATGTGTTGATAACGTTCATGTGGAATTTTGATCATCTATATTGAAGAAAGAGAAATTAGGAGTTTTAAATTATACATTTTCTGCATGTAGGACCTGAAGCACAGTGTTGGAAAAAGGGATTATAGAATCACTGAGCGTCATTCTGAAAGGGATCCTAGAGGTCCTCTGACTTCTAGTCCTTCCTCATCATTGTTCAGATGGGGGAATGAGACCTGATAAGGTGAACTGAGTTGCTTTAACTCCTTGATACCAGTGGCCTCCATGGAAGCAAATCTTCATTGGAAACAATGAAAAGTCCTTTGAGTCTGGGTGTCATGAATATATCATAGATCGCGTCAGATAATATTCTTTAAGCAAAATGTTTCATGAAGCCCATAAACCAGTCACTGAGCCGGTGTCTTGCCCTTCCTCCTCTTCCTGCCCCAACTCCCATTCCCAAGAAAGAGTTGCAAAGACCTTTAAAATAATAACTGCATCATTAGAGGAAAGCACACAGATTCCTAGGTTTATTTTGAAAGATGACTCTCATTTGGATGTGTAAGTCCCAAGGCATGTGCTTATTTTTTGTTTGCTTTAATTAGGAACATTATTTGAGTTTCAGCTCATGTAGGAGTGTGGCCTTAAACCTTTGAGTAAATGCCCCTATTATCATTGATTTCTGTAGCATGACATTTGTGCAAACAAAAATTCATAGATTTAAAACAAACATCCTTTGATTTTTTGAAACTAACCATTGTTCTCTTTGATAATTTTAAATTATTTAAATAATATTCTTATTAAAGAACTCTGGGTTAGAGATCTATAGAAATGTTCAATTTGCTTGGCTTCTTTTAATAATTAGCATTGAAAGTCTTCTTAGTGTGCAATTTTGTAATTGTCTGCAACTCAAATGTATTTATGTGTACTTCAGGGAATGTATAATACCTTACTTGAATTTCATTTAGTGAGTCAATAACATTTATACTTCCACCTATAAAAATCAATTCTGTAAGTCTATCATAGTAAATGTATTTTGTGATTAATTTGGCTAAATTTACCATTTCTAACTGAGCAGTGATAGCCAATTGTTTACTCAATATTCATTTTCCTCTTCTTCCCTGGGCAATGTGCCCAGCAGGGAAAAACAGCAATATATCCTCAGTTCAGCCAATGAAATATAAGTTGGAGAATGTCTTCAAAGGCTCATATCCTTTTGCTCTTACCCTTTACTTCCTACAAGTTTCCTGGAATATAGTCATGGTAGCTGGAGTTGTAGCAATTATCTTGAAACATGAGGTAACCTTTAGGATAGACCCTAGTGCTAAAGCAGACAGATGAGGGAGCTTGGAATCTGGTGATAGCCTTGGAGTCCCTATTTGTATAGGAAAGAAAAATAAACCCATATGTATCCATGCTACCATTATATCACACTCTGTTCTATGCAGTGGAGTGGACTCCCTTCTGATAAGCTAAGCTTAGTTTTACCAGATTTCCTTCAGCTCAAGAATGTTTTGCGGCTATCTGTTCCTTGTTATAAAAATACAGCCAGTTGTGCTCAATCCAGGGTATTTTGCAGAAAAGCTGTGTTCAATAATCCCAAAGGGCACAATTTTCTAGAATCCAGTGGGAGGAGGGTCCTCTGGAGGGTTATAATGCTGTGTCTCAGTACAGCCTTAGACATCATAGCTCTTAGTGTCATAGCTTTACCTCACACAAAGCGTACAACCAGAGTGGTTCAACATGATTTTCCTGTATGGTAAAATTAAGTATATTATTTAGCTACCTGCAAAATAAAGTGCACTTTTAGAGTATGAAATAAAAGGAAGAAACAAGTACTAAGATGAGCATACAGTAAACAAAAGGAAAAAAATCACCAGAGAACTCAAATGTGAAAAAAAATATGGAAACCAAGGAGGCCTGCATCTCAGCCAATCTCAGCCAGTTTGAGCTGAATTAAGAGATGTCTTCTAGAGACCTGACCAATCTACCTGCTTTCTGGGAACAGAAGTCAAAAGATGCTTTATTAAGTTGACAGGAGGAATTAGGGCAAAACCTAAGTGACTACAAGCTTTTGAGAAATGGTAGAGAAGGTAAGCAAGAGTGGGCACAGTTTAGGTAAATGAGCTGAAGATTCTAGAAACCAGGATTTAAATGACGTACAATTTACCTTCTTTTTCTTTCTTTTTTTTTTTTTGTTGGTGGTTTTAGGGGATTGAACCCAGGAACATTCTACATCTGAGCTACACCTCCAGTCCTACTTTATTTTTTACTTTGAAACAGGGTCTCAGTAAGTTGCAGAGGGCCTCACTAAGTTGGTGAGGCTGGCTATAAATCTGCGATCCTCCTGTCTCAGCTTCCCAAGTACTAGGATTACAGGCCTGCACCACCACACGTGGCTAAAATTTACCTTCATAACTATTTCTAAGTGTACAGTTCAGTAGTGTTAGCTATATTTACATTTTTGTACAACAGATCTCTAGGGCTTTTTCATTTTGATGAACGTATCTCTTTGAGATCCTGCTTTCAAGTCTCTTGGATGTATACCCAGAAGTGGGATTGCTGGATTCTCTGGTTAATTCTACTTTTAATTTTTTGAGGAGCCTCCATATGTTTTCCATAGCAACCTCACCATCTTACATTCCCACCAATGATGTACAAGGATTCTTTTATGCTTGCCAACACTTATCTTTTGGCTTTTTGAGGATAGCCATACTAACAGGTGTGAGGTGATATGTCATTGGGTCTTTGTTATGTCTGTCAATCAAGTTTTCATCACTATAACAAATACTGGAGATAACTCACAAAGACAAACAGTTTATTTTGGCTCACAGTTTCACAAGTTTCAGTTCATGATCTGCGTCCCTTTTGGTTTAGGCTGTGATGGCACATCATGGTGGGAGTATATGGTAGATCAAAACAACCCATCTAGGAAGGGGCTAGGGTCTCACCATCCCCTTTGGGTGTAGGCTCCGAGTGACTGAAAGAGCTCTCATTAGACCCGACCTCTTAAAGTTTCCACTATCTCCCAGCAGTGCCAAGCTGGGGACCAAGCGCTTAACACATGGGCCTTTGGGGGACACTTGAGATCAAAACTATAGCAATATGTATTTCTGTAATGATTAATGATGCTGAACATCTTTTCATATATGATTAGCCACTTGCATGTCTTCTTTGGAGAATTGTCTATTCAAGTTCTTTGCGTATTTTTAATCAAGTTATTTGATTGTTTTGTAAATGAGTTATAGGAATTCTTTATATATTCTAGATATTAACCTTTTATCAGATGTATGATTTTCAAGTATTTTCTCCCATTTGGTATGTGGCCTTTTCATTCTGCTAATTGTTTTTTTTTTTTTTTTGATGGGCAAAGGTTTTAGTTCGATGTACTACCAACTGTCTATTTTTGCTTTGGTTACTTATAATTTTCTTATTATGTCCAAAAAATAATTGCTAAATTTAAAAATTTTCCCCTATGCTTCTCTTTAGAAGTGTAATACTGTTAGGTCTTATATTAAGGTTTTTATCTTTTTTTGTGTTAATTTTTGTATATGATATGAGGTAAAGGTCCAACTTTACTCTTTTGCATGTGGATTTCCAGTTTTTCCAGAACCATTATTAAAGAGATTATCCTTTCTCCATTGTATTGTCTTGGTACTCTTGTGAAAGATCATTTGATTATATTCTCAAGGGCTCATTGCTGGGCTCTTCATCCTGATCCTTGGTCTCTATGTCTGTCTTTATATCAGTACCATGTTGTTTTGATTGCTGTAGCTTTATAATATGTTTTGAAATCAGGACGTGGGAAGCCTCCAAGTTTGTTCTTCTTTTCCAAAATTGTTTCGATCATTCAGGGTACCTTGAGATTCCACCAAAATTTTATCCTATTTCTGAAAAATTGCCTTTGAGATTTTGATAGGGGTTGCATTGAATCTGTAGGTCACTTTAGGTATTATGGACATTTTACAGTGTTAGTCTTTCAATCCATAAACATGGATTTTTTCCATTTATTTGTGTTTCCTTCAATTCCTTAACCTCCTTGGTTAGGCTTCCTTCTCTTTGATGCTACTATATATAGATTTGTTTTCTTAATTTCCTCTTTGGGTTGTTCATTGTTAGTGTATAGGAAGGTAACTTCTTTTTTTTTTTATTTTGCGGTACCGGGGATTGAACCCAGGGGTATTCTACCTCCGCGCTACACCCCTGGCCCTATTTTTTATACTTTATTTTGAAACCGGGTCTCACGAAGTTGTGGAGGGCCTCACTAAGGAGAGAGAGAGAGAGAGACAGGAAGAGAGAGACAGGGAGAGAGAGAGAGAGAGAGAGAGAGAGAGAGAGAGAGCGCACATTCTGTAGGATTTAGAATCCAGAAAATTTTGAGTAAATTATAATTTTACAATGGACATTAATAGATTATTCATTTACTTGCGATTGTTCATTTAATTATATATTCCTTCAGCAAGTATTTATTGAGTGCTGACAATTCTAGAAACAGGGAAAACAACAGTAACCATTCACATAGATTTTTGTTCTCAGGAAATTGGTATTATAGTGAATGAGAGAAAGAAGAAAATAGACATCTAAACAAATGCATAATTTTAGATAATGATAAGCTTGGAAGTAAACAAAAGTAGGATCATTAGAAAGAGCTGGAATAGAGGAGGGTCTGCTTTATATGGTGTGTCCAGGGAAAAATCTCTCTGCGGCTGCAATATTCAAAGCTAAGTGATGAGCACGAGCCAGCCATTCAAAGTGAAGTAGTACTCCAGGTGAGAGGAGCAGCTAGTACAAAGGCCCTGGGGCAGGACAGGTTTGTCGAAAGGACAGTATGGTTAGGTAACTGTGAAAGCGGGAGAGTCTTAGGAGAAGGAGTTGTGAAATTGGCAGGGACCAGGTTTTTTTTTACTTTGAAAGGAGGTCCCAAGTTTGGATTTTAGTTGAATATGAAACTACCGGTAGGTTTTATGCAGGGAAGTCATTTATATTTTAAAAAAATCACAGACCTAATGAAGGCAACAGTTTAAAAAATGCTATGGACATATACAAATGAACAATACTAATCTCCATGACATGTATGGGGAAGGGTAGGGAGTGGGGTGGGATCCGGAGGGAAACACCGCAAATGTGTGCATCTATGTCCCTATCACTCTATTCCTCGTTATGATGCATAATTACAATGCACAAATAAAAGTACACTGAAAAAATCACTGTGGCTGCTGTATGGGACGTGGCCCATAGATGTGGACATGTGGACATGAGGAGGTCAGGTTGAAGGCTGGCGTGTCAGCCCAAGGGTGGGAAGATGGTGGTTTGGAATAATTCTGCATCAGTGGAGACGTAGCTCCAGCTCGAATGTGCTCAGTTTGAGTCAATAAAGGTGTCTAAACTGATGATCCCGAGCATGGTTTACTACTGA
The DNA here is from genome assembly GCA_004027185.1 of Glis glis. Taxonomy (NCBI): domain Eukaryota; kingdom Metazoa; phylum Chordata; class Mammalia; order Rodentia; family Gliridae; genus Glis; species Glis glis. The sequence goes on along the minus strand of PVJS01005420.1, from coordinate 40,060 downwards.
CGCAGTGTCTGCAAACTATAAGGATATAGAATTCCAGGGCCATCATTTTCAAGGAGACTCCCACCTAGGAATACTGACCACGGAGGTGGCAGGGAAGACCGGGCCCGGCATGTTGTCATCCAATTCATGTTTATAAGGGGGGAAAGTGAATTTTTGTGCATTTTCTAATTATGAATTTAACAGTGAAAATGCCTTGGTAAGAGCTAAGGAGAAGTCCTGTTAATTTGCATAGGAACAAAATAGAAAAACAACAAATAATTAAGCTTACACTTAAGGATGTTCTGGAAGAGCAATTTAGTGTGGAGGGATTGTTAAAGATTCACACATACTGAATATATGATCAGCGTCTACCCAGCTGTAAACGCCTGTCAGCTGAGACTTTCCTCAGGTTGAATTTGCCTTACAAATCGTCTCCCACTTGTCGAATGGAAGCGAATTTGTGCTGTCTTAATCTGAGAGAGGTGAAATAAACTGGTGGATTTAGAGGGAATAGCATTGTAAAACTCCCCAGATTCTGTGGGAAAGAAAGGCAGCTATTTCTCCCTGATGTTTATCAGCATATAAAAGGGCAACGGAGTGTTAATACAGATTGAATACAGATTGAGTATCCTCTTGGATTAATGTTATAAGTTTTTTTTCTAAAACAGCATTTAGTATTTTGTTTCACTGACCCATCAGCCCAGAAATAATGCAGGCTCTGTGTGTGTGTGTGTGTGTGTGTGTGTGTGTGTGTGTGTGTGTGTGTAATCCATTTATTCAGTTCATTTATTTAAGAAACCACAAGCTTCCTTGTTATATCTCCTTCTAGGTTTTTTTTTAAGCTGGTAGCTACCAAGTAAAAGAAGCCAATATAAGCACGGTTTATGATCCAAACCCTCAAATATTTATATTCCTTTCTTTGGGGAGAAACTGGAATATCAAGTGTTTGTTTTCCTTACCTTCTGAAGGGAGAAAAAAATCGACAGTTATTTTTTTTCTCCAATGCGGGCACATTTTCCAATGACTTTCAATTAATAAAATTAATTACACAGAAAAAAAACCCCTAACATTTGTTGAATTCCTACTTGAGGTTAGGTATACTAGCTACACTTCTAGCACTATTTCATTTTTTATTTTTAAACAGGGTCTCTCTAGGTTGCTGAGGCTGTCCTCAAACCTGTGATCTTCCTGTCTCAGCCTCCCAAGTACTAGAATTATAGGCGTGTACCATCACACCCAGCTCATATGTATCTTTTTAAAACATATTCTTTCCCTTTCCACTTTACTTTAGGTTTTATTTCAAACTCAAAGAAAACTTGTAAGAACATTATAGAGAACCCCCAAAACTCCTTTCCCAAATGCACCTAAATGGCAAATTTGTTTATAATTTTCTCTCTTTCACTCTCTCTTATGTTGTTTTTTCTGAGTCATTTGAAAGTGGATTGCATGCCCAGTATTCTTTTAATTTTCAATAGTTCTTCTATATGTTTTTCCAAAAAAGAAGGATATTCTCTTCCATATCCATAGTTATATTCAGGAAATTTGGCATTGATTCAATATTTGCATCTAATCTACAGTCCAGATTCCCATTTTTATCAGTTGTCCCAATAACATTTCTTTGTAGCATCTTTGTTCTTGCAGCCCAAGATCTAGCATTGCACTCAAAGGGCAAGTCTCTTTCATCCCCCTTATCAGAAGCAATTCTTTTTTTTTTTTTTTTTTTTGCGGTACCGGGGATTGAACGTAGGGGCGTTCTACCTCCACGCTACACCCCCGGCCCTATTTTTTTATGCTTTATTTTTGAAACCGGGTGTCACAAAATTGCAGAGGGCCTCACTAAGGAGAGAGAGAGAGACAGAGAGAGAGAGAGACAGAGAGAGAGAGAGAGCGCTGAGGCTGGCCGCGAACCCGGATCCTCCGGTCTCCGCCTCCCAAAGTACTGGGATTACAAGTGTGCGCCACCACACCTGGCTATCAGAAGCAATTCTTGGTTTTGTTTTGTCCTTTATGACTTTGATACTGTATTGGTCAGGGTTCACTAGAGTAACAGAACTCACAGGACATGTATATGGTAAAAGATGATTTATTTATTTTTTTTGTGGTACTGAGGATTGAACCCAGGGACATTCTACCTCCAAGCTATACCCCCAGCCGTGTTTTAGTCTTTATTTTGAAACAGGGTCTCACTAAGTTGCGGAGGACCTCACAAGTTGCTGAGATTGGCTGCGAACCTGTGATCCTCCTGTCTCAGCCTCCCAAGTACTAGGGTTACAAGTGTGCGCCACCACGCCTGGCTCTAAAAGGGGATTTATCAAATCAGCTTAAAGTCCAAAGCAGTATAGTCCCATGTTCCTGACTGCATGTGGAGAGCCAGAGGAACCAGCAGCTGGTCAAGCAGTCCAAGAGCTGGAGGCTCAGAATCGGAGCGACCACTAATTCAGTCCCAGTCGAAGATGGAAAGGCCAGGAAACTCTCCAGAGAAATGATGGTGAAGGTCCAGTTCGAAGAGCTGAAGGCTCATATCTCAGAAGAGAGCAGACACTCTTTCTTCAGGAAGAACCACACATGCGTTCACACGGCTTTCTCCTTCTTTTATCCAGGTCCAGCATCTATCAGTACGGTGCTGCCTACATTCAGGGCAGGACTTCCCCTTCAATCTGCCATTACATAAACCAACCATCTCATCAACACACCCAAAGTCACATAATCTTTGATGTTTCATAATCAAGTTGACAATCCAGACTATCACAGATACATTTTCAGAATATAGGCCAGCCATTTTATAGAATGTCTCTTGGTTTGAATTCGTTTGTTTTTTTGTTATCTCCTTATGATTAGATGAAAGTCTCTGTTCCTGTTTGGAATGCTACATAAATTCACCTGTTCTATCCGGATATCTTATCAGGGTGTCATATCTAGATGAATTCTGTCCTTCATCAGAGGTGCTAATATTGATCACCCAGGTAAGATATTTCTTGGTTTTTTATTGTAAAATTTTGCATGCTTGCAAACAATAAGCAATCTCTAGAGAGACACTAAAGACCATGAAAATACTGTGGCCTTCATCAAACTCGAACCCCAGTAGATTTGCATCTATCAATTCTCATCTGAAATGGTTCTAATCCTGATGATTGCAAAGTAGTGATTGTCCAACTCTTGCTCCTTCTCTCTTATCAGTAAGCCTCTTACTGAGAGGAAGAGCTCTTCCTTCACCACTAAAAATACTTATTATCAGTATGGACTCATGAATTCCTACTTTACTAATTGCATTACAATCCATTCTTATCCAGTTGTTCTTGATTTGACCAATGGGAGCCTCATCAAGCCAGCTTTTATGGAGTTTTTTTAAGTGCATTTTTTAAAACTTTTAATTTTAAAATAATTTTACAGAAAGTTGCAAAGTTAACAAAGAGAATTCCTGCATTGCTTGCATCTTATAGTATTGTGGTTTATTTCTAATAACATAGGAACCAACACTGGTACATTACTATTAACTAAATGCCACACTATATTTGAATTTTACTAATCTTCCTAATGTCCCTTTTCTGTTCCAGGATCCCATTCAGGACACCACATTACATTTAATTGTCATGTCTCTTTAGCCTTTTTGCTCTGTGACAGTCTGCCAATCTTTCCTTGTTTTTGATAAACTTGATAGTTTTGAAAAGTACTGTCATGAGTCCTTTTGACACGCCTGTGTATTTATTGTTTGATGACTTCCTCACTTTCTGGCACAAGAAAATGTTTCAGGCACATGTTGTTACTTCCCTATGTCAGTTCTGGAATTTGCCATTTCTCCAAGAGGTCCCTTTTCCCTTTAATGGAAAATGGTACTTAGGTACAAACTAGTATGTGGGAACTGAGTGGGCTTATTGATACTGAAGTGTTGAGTGTCACAGACTCTAGGCCTATCAGCAGAGTTAGGAGTCATAGATCAGATATAGATGTACAGGTAGATAGAGACATGGATTTACATGGATACCTCTGGCTTCAGTCCAACTCAAAGGGCTCTTCCTTGCCTTCTTCCCTTGGATTTTGTTGCCTCCTTTTTCTGCAGTGATGTCCAGCACCTCCAACATCATCAACACTTTCTCAGTCATTTGACCATTTGTTCAGTTCTATAGTAAACATAAATCAGTTTCGGAATTTCTACACCAATATCGACACACACACACACACACTCTCTCTCTCTCTCACAAACCAAAACCTACACAAGTGAGTTCAAGATTTATTTGCAATGTTCTTTCCTCCTTAGACTGAAGGTGTACAGTCATATAGTAGATTTGATAGGTACTTTAATTAGTTGTTTTCTCCCTTCCAGTGCAGTTAATGTTATTCATTTGAATGGCAAGTAGACTAATTTGCTAGTATTTGCATGCAGCTTTAGTGTTTTTTTTTGTTCCTCCTAACTCTGTGGGTTTAATTAATTAATTAACTAACTTTTACTGTCTAGAACAGGGACCAGCATTTTTTTCTATGAGTGGCTAGATAGCAAATATTTTAAATTTTGCGGATCACACAGTCTCTATTACTACAATTCAACTCTGCTGGTTTAGCATAAAGTTACCTATAGACTGTATGTAAACAAATGGGAGTGACTGAGTTCCAATAAAATCCATATTTTGTCTGTGTGTATTTTTAAGGAAATGTTACTCTTTGCCCTATCTCTTCTAACCTGTGGCTTGTTGTATTTTTCAAAGACAATCACAACACCTTCCACCCCACTCACTTTTCTGCAATGCAACTTTGCTATTCCTTCATCTCTACTCTCTTGAATCTAGGTTCGCCCTGTGACTTCCCTGACCAATATAATAGGGTGATACTGGGCCAGCTTGGTTCTTCCATTTTCTGCCTTTCGAAATGCTCATTCTGAGAGAAGCCAGATGCATGACATAAGTTTAACTATTTTGAGACCTCCATGTTGTGAGGAAGCCCAAATAACTACATAACCAGTAATAATGCTGCCAGTCCTCAGTACTGTAGCCATCCACCTACAGGTGCCAGGAATGTGAGTGAAGAAGCCATCTGGACATATCTGCCTCCACAGACGTCACTTGAAGGACACCTAGGCATATCGCCTCAGTTAAATCTTCTGAGCCCTGTAGCCATTCAGTCCACCCCAGCAGAGCTTCAAAGACTGTGGAGCACAGGTAAGATATTGTCCACTGCGCCCTGTCAGAATTCTTGACCCATCAATTCAAAGAGTTTTATTACTTCACTAATTTTGGCCTGGTGCTACAGTTTGGATCTGAAATGTCTGCCAAAGACCCATGTGCTAAAGGCTAGGTCCCCAGCCCCTGGCACTACTGGAAGGTAGTGGAAACTTTAAAAGTGGGGCCTATCGGGAGACCTTGGGTCATTGTGGTAGTGCCCTCAAAGGGGATTGTGGGACCTTGATATCTTCCTTTTCTTGTCTGTTTTGCACCTGGCCATCAGGTGAATGGGCATCCTCCGCCATGTGCTTCTACTATGATGTAATCCCTTCCTATAGGCTTAGAAGCAGCACAGTCAACCAATCATGGGCTGAACCCTCCAAAGGAGTGATCCAAGATAAACTCTTTCCATAAGTTGATTATCTCAGGTATTTGTTGAAGAATGGAAAGCTGGCCAACATAGCTTGTTAGGCAATAACAGATAACTTGGAACATACCCTGTCCTCCCTACCATACACACCTGTCCTTCCTACCATCACCACCACCACTGCATTGGTTTTCTAGAGCTGCTGTAACCAAGTATTAAAAACTGAGTGACTTAACCAACAGGAATGTATTGTCTCATAGCTCAGGAGGCTGGAAGTCTAAAATCAAGATGTCTTCAAGGTTGATTTCTCCCGAGGGCTCTGAAGAAAGGCTCTGTTCCAGGCTTCTCTACTTGGCTTGTAGATGACCATTTTCTCCCTGTTTCTCCACACCACCTTCTCTGTATGCAGGTCTCTCTATGTTATCTCAATGTTCAGATTCCTAAAGAAACTATCACTCATTTTGGTATGTCTGAGTATCTAAGAAGAATATCCAGAATTATATGAAAAGACTTTTAAAATACTCCTCCCTTTTCCAACTACATATCTATGTGAGCTTGGGTTCCTCATATAATTCAACTAAAACAACATACGGAAACAGATTGAACACAGAAGACTTGAGATGCTACTTTCTTTTATTAAACCAGACACTGAAGAGATTTGAAGAAATGTAAAACAATGCTGCTCTTCTATTTTATTGTTTTAGCGAATATAGTTATTTTCATTCCAAATGAACATGTGAATAGGTTTAGTTTCTCAAATTTAAATTTATTTTAAATTGATACATAAAAATGTTAAATGTACTTATTAACAGGGTACCATGTGAGGTTTTAATACATGTGTACATTGTACAGTGTTTAAATCAGGTTAAACATATTTATCTCTGGAAACATCTATCTACAGAAACATTTCTTTGTGGTGAAAACATTCAAAATCATTTCTTCTAGATTTATTAACTATACAGTGCATAATTGTTATCTATAGTCACCCTACCATGCAATAGCACACCAGAACTTCTTGCTCCTAACAGTAACTTATTATCTATTGATCAACCTTTCCATATCCCTTCTTTCCCTTCCCCTCCTTTAAATTTTTTCCCTCTTTGCTTTTTTTCAGTTAACGATATGGCCTGGAAGGCACTCTATATCAATTAGTAGATTTTTTTCCTCATTTTTATAGTTGCATAGCATGTCAATGAATATATATTCCATCATTTATTCAACCCATCTCCTATCTGGGTATGTAGGCACTTTCCATTATTTTGTAATTATGAACAATGCTATAATGAATGAATGAATGACCATGTGCATATGTATATTTATATTGTTTGAACTGTATCTTCATAATAAATTCCAGGAAGTAAAATTTCTGGGTCAAAAGGTAAGTATGTATGTGGTTTTGTAGATATTGTTATATTCTCTCTATAGGAATTGTGCCATTGTTCATTTCTACCAATAATCAGTGTATAAAAGTTTTTGTTTATCCATGGCATCTCCAGAATAGATTGTCAATATTTTTAATTTTTGCCAATCTCTTGGATGAGAAAGGGTATCTAAGTAGTTTGAATTTGAATTTCTCTATTATGAGTGAAATTGAATTTTTATTTTGTATTTTTAAGAGCCATTCTGTTGACTTATATGTCTGTGGTCCATATTTATGTGATTTTTGACTTCTTAACCCTTGTTTTCATGTATTCGGGGTATCATCATCTTTACAATGTGTGCTTCAAGTCTCTTCTTTAAATTTTTCATTTTCCTGTACATTTTTGCCATACTTTAAAAATTATGTAGTTAAATTTATTTGTCAATCTTTTATTGCAGCTGCGTTTTGAATAGTGCTGAGAAAATCTCTATGCCAAATTATAGAGGAGTCCATTTATGTTTTCTTTTGTTATTTTTAGAGTTTTCTTTTCTACATTTAGATCTTTGATTTCAATTCTACTCTTGCAAATAGTATGAGAAATAAATCTAATTTTATCTTTTTCACATGGCTGTCCAACTGTCCCAACAATATCTTTAATAGTCTATCTTTGCCTTAGTGTTATGAAATGTCATTTTCATCATGTACTAGATTTACGTGCAATACTGATTCTACTTCCAGACTTGCTATTCCATTGGCGTGGTCATTTTCCCATGCATCATTACACTGTTTTAATTATTATTGTCTTATGAGATTTTAATATCTCGTAGGACTAGGTCCCTTTCTCATCAGTATTTTCCCAGTTACATTCTTGCATGTTTATTGTTCAATATCGACTTAATTATCAAGTTGTCAGCACTAGAAAAAAATCTTGGTATTTTAACTCAGGAAGAATTGACATCCTGATAATGTTGAGATGCCCATAATAGAACAAGGTGGGGGGTGGGGTGTTTCATAGTTTTCTTAATATATATCTTGAACACTATTTGCTATGTTTATTTCTAAGTTTTTGTGGTTTATATTTTGTTAAGTTCATTTTGTTATGATAAATTGAGTTTTTCTTCCACTAGTTCTTCTATTTAAATATTATTTATGTATATACAATCTGTTTTTATGTTAATTTTTTTTTTGCAGTACTGGGGATTGAACCCAGGGGCATTCTACCTCTGAGCTACACCCCCAGCCCTATTTTTTAATTCTTTATTTTGAAACAGGGTCTCACTAAGTTGCAGAGGACCTCACTAAGTAGCTGTTTATGTTAATTTTATATCTTGCTTTTATTGTTTGAAGTGGTTTTACTATTATCTAACATTTTCCAGGTATATTATCCTGTCATCTGAATATATAGGTAATTTATCTTTTCTCATAGCAGTAATTATTTTATCTTATCTAGTTGTATTAACTAATAACTAACATGGTATTCATGGAGTTCGTGTGTAGCTTTGCCTTGTCCTTGACTTGGTGGGAATGCTTCTAGTGTGTCCTAGTTAAATAATATACCCGATTCAGGATATGCATTTATGTGTATGGATAGATATAAATACGTGTATGTATACGTGTATGACTGTATGTATGTGTGTGTGTATGTATACACAGAAAGACTTATTTTAAGACTGTTTTTAGCACTTTTGTCTTTAGTATGTGAGTTTTCTTTCAGTTGCTTCTTGGAGCTCAGCCGTCCTTGGTCTCAGTGCCCATATTTATTGCTGTAGCCCATGCTAGATATGACTGCTGCTCTATATTTATATTAAATATAACATACAAAGAAGATATAAAGTGGAAAATGGCTTAGCTCTTTTGAATATACATCTCCAATAATTTACTGTAATTACTGTCTTAGAATTTTCTCTACTTTCTTAATTTATTTTCAGTTCAGATTGCCCTCAAATTTCTCATACCCTCATATTTGACCTTCTAAGCTGTTTTAAAGCTTTCTAAGCTGTTTTTGTTTATCTTTATAGTAGATCTTGGTCATCTCTCAGGAGTTCCTCCCTCTTTCTTTTGTTCTCCTTAACAGTAACAAATTTATTTTGTCATTTAAAAATATCCTTTTTGTCATTTCATGGTTAGTAAAAGGAAGAATTCATCCACCATCTTGTTTTGAGGTCCTGTTTAAACTTCTCATAGAGGCTGGGTAATTTATTCCTTTTTGCCCAGCATGTGTCTGGGTTTAACACCGAAAGCCCTGTTTCCCTGCCAAATAGAAATAGTTGGTTGCCTTATTTCCAACAGTGTCTTCTCCCAAATGCTCACAAAAGGACAATTCATATAACTAATTTGATAAGACGGTAAAAAGGGTTTGAGTTTTGATGGGGGAGGAAAGTGGAAAGATCTAGAAAGTGTATGGATATTCAAGAAGGATAATACAGTATGTGGCTCAAAGCAGCTATGACAGAACTCCTGCCATTAAGCTATTGGGGCAGAGGGACAACTTATCAGAGTACTGAGGAAAAAATAAGGTTCATTGCTGTCCTCCTGTTCCCCACCCAACTCCTCTCTTTACCCAATCAATCATACTCTCTACTTGAGTGTTTGTTTATTTACTTATTTATTTATGATACTGGGGATTGAACCCAGGGTCTCACACATGACAGGCAAGTGCTCTATCATTGAGCTATATCCCCAGCCTTTTTTTTTAAAGAAAGCCCTTTATTTTTATTTTTTTAAATTAAGTTGCCCAGGCTGGCTTTGAACTTGTGATCATCCTGCCCCAGTCTCCTGAGTAACTGGGACTACATGCTTGTGCTCCCAGCTACTTGAATGCTTTATACCTAGAAACACAACATTGCCATGTTATGTTTCAGGAAATGTATTTCCTTTACCTATGTCAAAAAAGAGTCTTAAAATATCTTTGCACGTGTGAAACCTATAGGACTCAGAGAAGAATCTTCTACAGAGATTCACTTGTGCATCTGAGACCTGCAAAACTGACTTTGGCAATATAGAATATTTCACATAATTGTTAATGAAGGTAGACAAAAAGTAAGGAGAAGGTTGTCACCAATGTGCAAATCAGGAATCAGCTCTTTTTCATCCACTCTTTATTTTGTCCTACAGAATTAAGTTAGTTATATGGTCTGGATGTATGGGTCCCAAGTTTTTATAGAATATTCAAGCATGACTTGAATATTCTATCCCACTATCCACATGAGTTATACTGGTCTGCCCCAGGTTTAGGGTTTGAAGATATGGAAACTATGACTAACTTAAAATGCCAAAGAAGCACTGGTCAGTGGTAAAACAGTGAACCACACAAGTGTGTTGGTGGTTATTCATTACCTTCTTTGGAACATGTTCTCCCTCTTGAGTGCCATGTTTTCCTTCCAATTATCTGACCTGGGTCACAGTCATATCTTGTTTCCTTATTGCCATGACTTCTATCATGCAAGGGTTGTTTTCTTAGCCAATGTCAAAGTCAGATGCTAACACTTAAAAACCACCCAGGAGTTCTTGAAGGTAACAATGACTCTGAAAAGTAAAACCAACCAACCACCAGGAAGACTTCAAGATCATCAGGTTCCACCAGAAAGGAGAAGAGTTGTGTGGTTATAGTCACCACAGACTCTCCACCCAGGTGGAGCATGATGGTCGTGCAGCTTAGAGACTATGATGTAAATTTTTTTTTCATAAAGATTTATAGTGTCTGGACTTTTATGATTAGTTGCATCAATTTGGAAAATAAACTACAAGGTGTTGTTGGAGAATTATTATTAGGCTGAGGAATCTGAAACATGGTCAAGATGAAAGAGTAAATGAATTAGAGAGTAATGTCAGCAGAGTTCAGAACAAGGGTTGGTAAGGAACAAAAACAGGTTTGAAGGTGGTTCAGGGATTCCTGTGTGAAGGATGTTGCTACAGTTGGATCTTGTACATCCCTCAAAGGCCTATGTTTTAAAAGCTTAATTTCCAGGGTGTTGCTGTGGGGAGGTGGTGGAACCTTTAAGAGGTGGTGCCTAGTGGGAGGTGTTTAGGTCATTGGGTAATGCCTTTGATGGGGATTGTGGGACCTTGGCCTCCTCTTCTCTCTCTCTCTCTTCCTGGCCATGAGGTGAGCAGTTTTGATCTACCATGTGCTCCCTCCATATAGTGATGGAAAGCTGACTAACATAGATGTATATGAGGATGAAGTATGCCCTGAACCTTAATGCTCTGGAACACAATTAGTGAGATGGATAATTCTAGACTAAGGTCATGGCTCAAATTACAATTTCTTGGCTCTTATTGTAATATTAGTGCTGAAATACATGTGACTTTTTTCTTGTGTCACTTAATATAAAGGAAAGATTTGATCCTGTGAAATCAGAACCTAATAAGGTACAGACAAATTTTCATTCCAGCTACATATTTCGATTCATTATATACTTTTCAGTAAACTGAATAAACCACTTTTCTTCTATTTTCCAAGTTTATAATACTACTTTTTTGTACTTTTATCACTCAAATTTAAAAGTGTACATTGAAATCATTTAAAATCAGAAGTTTTTCAGTGGCTACTGTGATAATAACTTACAATGGTCACTGTTGAGGGCTTAGAGTAATGGCAAGCTAACAATTGAATTTATGCTTGCAAATCCCTAAAGACATTAAAAGTTGATTGGAGGTGAGACTATGTCCAAAAATGCATTGAAGATGAAAGTTTATAGATGATAGGTGAAAAGATAATAATAGCAAACACGTTTCCCATGTTCTGGGCACTGCTCTAAGCACTATCTATATACACTGAAAGGGTTTAACAATACCATTTTGCAAACGAGTAAAAGTTCAATTCAGAGAATGACAGATGTTACAGCCAAATTATTCTATAAAGCGAGTTTGCATAACTAAGGAGAAACTCAGAGCACAGCTACATGTTGTGAGACCAGATATGTCCAGGAATATTTATGGAGCACCTTCTAAGTAGGGAACAAGACAGAAAGGCAAATAACTCAATACTACATGATCAATGCTGTGCCAGACTGTAGAAGAGGCCAGAGCTGAGGGAGGTACCCACTCCGCCTGGGGGAGAGGGAGAGAGTCTTACAGAAGAAATGACACCTGAGAGGACAGTGAACAAAGAGAGGCTTCTTTAGTAACCTTGACTTTCATATAAAGAAACTAAGGAAATAGAATCTCTTGAGGTTATTTCTTTGAACTAGAAGTATTTTGAAACCAAGTTCCCTTGAACCATGTGTCCAAATCAGATGTTTTCCACTTTCTGTGTAAGACATGATATCCACACAATGCTGAGAGTTCATGGCTCATCAGATAACTGCCATTCTGCAGTGGTCCACTCCCACTGCTGAAGTCATGCTTACCCAAATCAGTTCTTTTGGTTCTTATATGGCTGTTGTACTTAGCAAATTATATAATTTGATTAAATATTTATGCCAGTTGTACTTTGGTAATTAGGACTTTAATTAAATATTATATAAAGCAATGAAATGGAAATTTTACAAAGTTATTATCCCTTTGAAAATACAATAGAATGCTTTGGGAAGACTCCCTAAAGGTCAGTCACTAAATATTCTGTTGAATTGCATGTAGGTAACTATAAAAATCTGGGGGAGGGGATTATAAAATTAGAAGGATTCTGAACTCAGATTGTAGCAGTATTGTATGTAAGTGTCCATAAACATCTTCTTTAAAGTGTCTTGCATCACTTCAAAGAAACTGGAACTTGAAATTATAGATTATGTATCACAGGTTGATTTGTACAAAAAGATCTGAAACTCCATTAAGAGTTTCTAGACACAAAGGAACAACCATGACCCAATATACAAAGGTTACCGAAGAATGTAGACTATATATTTACTTTAGATCATTTATATATTTAAGAATAACTTCCATATAGTTAGATGGGAGAAATAAATACTAATGTTTGATGGCAAAGTAGGGTGACTATAGTTTATAATAGTTATTATACACACAGATAATGAGAGAGAGAGAGAGAGAGAGGGAGGGAGGGAAGGAAGGAGGGGAGGGGAGGGGAGGGAAAGGAAGGGAAGGGAAGGGAAGGGAAGGGAGAAGAGGAGAGGAGAGGAGAAGAGAAGAGAAGAGAAGAGAAGAGAAGAGAAGAGAAGAGAAGAGAAGAAGCCTTGCTATGTTGTCCAGGCTGGCCTCAAACTCACAATCCTCCTGCTTCAGCTTCCCAAGTAGCTGGGATTACAGGTGTGTGCCACTGTGCCCAGCTTTATATTTTATAATGAACTAGAAAAGAAGAATTTAGCGGGGCACAGTGGCAAATGCCTGTAATTCTAATACTTGGGATGTTGTGACAGGAGGATCACAGGTTGCAAGCCAGCCTCAACAATTTAGCAGGACTCATAGCAACCTAGCAAGAAACAAAAAATAAATGGCTGGGGGTGTAGCTCAGACATACAATGCCCCTGGGTTCAATCCCCAGTACCATACACACAAAATATATTGGGGGGGGGAGAAATTTGAAGGTTTTCAATTTTCAAATGATAAATGCTTAAAGAGATGGAAATACTAATTATCCTCATTTAATTATTACACATTGTATACATATATCAAATAATCACAATGTACCCCACAAATAGGTGCAACTTAATTTTTTAACTTTAAAAAATAAAATATAAAAATGAAAAAAATTTAGTTTAAAATTCTTTTTCTTAATCAAGTAACAACTGGTCCTAATTGTATTTAAAAAGAGACCCCCACAGCATACCATGAAAACCACTTATTTCTCCTCCTAAACTATATATAGGTAGCACATTGAATGAATTACAGTAGATATGAACCACCAGTATGGGAAGGTCTGTGTATGTTTCTGTTGGTGAGTGAAAGTGGATGATTAAGAAAACCGTGGCAGTCATAATTCCATTTGTGTTATTAATGTATTCACATCTTACTCTTTTCTGATATTAATTTTTGGAAAGTTGCCTCTGGCTTGCGAGTAATGCCACTGGAGTGTGGAGGGCAGGGCTGGCCTCACGGGCACCTGGACCACGCAGTCTTGCAGAGCCCCATACCCAACTTGGATTTAAGTTTTTCTGTCACTGTCTTGAAATTCTTAATAATTTTATTTTGGAATTTGTGTTTTGTGCATGAAGCATGCTGGGACAAAGGAGCACACTGTAGAGAGTGAGTAGAAGAGATAAATGCAGTATGCAGACCCCCCATTCCTAGCCACCTCATTCGCATATAGAGTCTGCCTGCCCCAGGAGTACGGGTTTCGGGTGGACCCACAGTGCGGGGGAGTGGAGTGAGACTAGAAGTGGGTGCCACATAAGCACTCCTCCCTTCCTTTTCAGTAAGCCGAGGGTGGTGTTCTTAGAATGCAAGCATATCAAGAGGCAAAATAAAGACAGTTGAGTTGCAGCATTTCCACTGTTCTGGTAAAAATGGAATACAGGTGCATATACCTAAGCCGTGGAGTGCACACTGCGTCCATGTCTGTGACTCCGTGAGGGGGCCCTGACATGTGCGAGAGGCCATGCTTTGCTTCCACTGGAACCAGAACTTGCTCTGATCACTGAACGAAGCCAATGGCATTCTACGAAACAAGAGCCACCAGGAAGTCCTGTGGTAGGCGGAATGAGGACCTCCCCCTGGCAGAGAGGCCTGCATCCTATTCCCTGGAAACTTGAACGTGCCCAGATATATGGCAAAGGGAAGTCAGGTGACAGACAGCACCGAGATCGGGATATTATCCTGGATGATCTGACTGTACTCAACGTAACCACAAGCATCCTTATGCGGGACAGCAGAAGAGAAAGAAGCAGATGGATTGCAGATGAGCAGAACTTGCCAGACCTTCCTGGCTTTGGAGATGGAGGACGGAGCCAGGAGCCAAGGAGTGAGCATGGCCTCTAATCTGGAAAAGGAAAGGGAACAGATTCTTCTGCAGAAACTCCAGAAGGAAGGGCAGGTTTCAGAGACCACACTGACACCCTGAGCTTAGTCTACTGAGATCCATTTCAGACTTCTGACCTCTAGAACAGAAAGTGTGGGTTAATTACTTACAACAGTCACAAAACACAAATACAAACCTTACTGTAGTCTTTCTTACTCACCTTACCTTCTTGTATTGGCCACCTCTTGTGTTGACAATAAGGAAGGGAAGAGAGGTAGGACAACCATAGTCCTTCTTCCCTTCCTTCTCAGTAAGCTGAGGGGAGTGTTCTTAGAATGCAAGCATATCAAGAAGGAAAAGTAAAAATGGTCAAGTTGCAGCAGCACCATTTCTACTGTTCTGGTAAAAAATGGAACACAAATGCGTAGCTAAGCTACAAAATGCAAATTGTATCGTTTTGGCGATTCTGCCTTTGATTTCAGTGCTCTAATCATTGCATTTAAAGTTGAAATTAATTGCAAAAATAAAATGATAAATGGCAAAATTCACATTCAAACTTGAAATTCAATATTTATTTACTTAGGGCATTAAATAGCAAACTAAAGACACTAGAAGCTGAGAGACCACAGAAGAAAGGAAAAGTTTTATATTTTAGTACCATTTAGTAGGAAATTTTCTTTTTCTTTCTTTCTTTTTTTTTTTTTTTTGAACAAGGGTGTTCACATTCTCAGTTTACACTGGGCCCTGCAATTTATGTAGCTGGCCTGGACCCCGGCATCAGGAGCAGGGCCTGGCATTCCATAGTTACTCCCAAAATATTTTATGAAAAGCCCAGCGAAGAAGAAAACAATCTTGAAGTCACAAACTGAATGAGCTCAGTCTTTCCAACACTGATCTGCCCAACAGGCAGTTTTACTCTCTTTTACTCTTTCCAGAGCCTCAGAGCATCCCTTCAGATGGTGTCTAGATTTGGGAGGTTTGTCTTTATCTGTAGGTAATTACCGCCCTTGGATAGTAACACCCAAGTGCAGTAACACCCCTAGGAAGGGCTGGTAAAGGCCCTCAAAGGCAGAGCTCCTGAACCCTGAGGACCGTCAAAGCCTACCAAATGCATTCACCTGCTGCACAAGAAATGGGAGAGTTACTCCGAGTGCATTTCATTTAGGGATAGATACAATATTGTCCCGCTCAATCTGCAAAAACATCCAGTTACCTTATTCGAAGATCTGTGTTCTCCTAAGACCCCTCCATCTGTGGAACTCAGCTCAACATCCCTTCCCCCAGTCCCTCAAGCCCCTCAGGAATCATCTCCTGTTTCAGCCCAGCAACCCTCCACCTGACTGCATATACTTCCTCTCAGGACATCCAGCTAATTCCTCTACTGCAAGAGAACGTGGATAGGGATGTATGAGAAGTGCCCACAACTTATGGAGAGCCAGGAGAAAGAAAAGTCATGAACACACCCGAGACCAGAAGCCCTGAACTTTCTAGAAGCTGGAAAGAGAATGTTAGCCTTTTATCCATCTGGAGTTGCCTCTGTAGGGAATAGGGACAGCAATAAATAGCTTGGTAAGTATGCTGTGACAAATGTAAAATATCTGAAGCAGGTTAAGGTAGATCAGGTATGTCTACAGAGAGGAGCAACCACCTGCTATCACTTTGAGTCTAAACTCCATTCCACACTGAAGAATGGCCACACCCCAAAGCTGCATGATAGTCAGCACTGTCCCCTTTCTGGATGACTCCTATCTCCAGGTGCTACTGGGTGTCATGGCAGCAGAGTCTAGCAGATTCCACAGGCCTGTGTGCAGGGCTGCCAGGGAGGCCTCTTGTGAGTGGATGGAAACCAGCTCTGGCAGGTGAACTGGACAGGAGCAGGGGGTAGAACATCAATATGGGTGATCCCCACTCCGTGGGCGCTGCACCACGCCTGCTGAGAGGTCGCTGCCTTATACCGTAGATGGAAGACCTCGACCAACTGGGGCTCGCCTGCCGACAGGAGGGGTGCACGCGTTCACAATCTTTATGCTTATTTCCAAAATGCCCTCTGTGTGGGCTGTATTTATCCATAGTCACACCGAAATGTGTAAATGCCTAGCTCTGCACAGCCTTGCCAACAGTGTGGCATTAAACTTTTTAGATTTTTGTCCAAGAATTAAAACATGGTGTGTGTAATTACTTGTATTTTTCAATATGATTCTTCCTTCCCCCCCTACTCACTCCTATACACGTGCATGTAAACACACACACACACACACACACACACACACACACACACACACACTGCACCCCTTGTTTGCTACAGATTTCTAAGTAAGTGAAATAGGTTACTCGTTTAAGATAATGCAATGTCTGGCTCTGTGAGGAGAATGAGAAGTTCCACTGTTGGAGGCCTTACTCTTTGGAGACAGAGGAATGAATAATATGATGTATCCAGGTCATCTGCAGACCTGAGCACTGTGTTCTACAAATCCAGGAAGAAATAAACCACCCATCTGGTGGTGGGGACCCTGGAAAGCACAGGCTGTAAGTCACGGAGAAAGAACCATCTCTACTACCTGATTCTGCGACTCTGTCCAACTGCTTTGACATAAAGGTCTGACATGAGTCTGTGTCTGGTGACAGAGCCATAGGTTTTCAGGTGAAGTTAATCAATGTCATCCCAAAGGCCACACTTGGCAGCGATAGGAGGAAGGAGAAGTATAAAAAGACAGCCCAGAACGGATCAGTGCGTTTTCAAACTGCGAGCATAATTTGCATGTGTAATTTTATTCAGCGACTCCCAGATGGAGTATAAAGAGATTTCCGCTTTTGTTTATCTTGTCATAGATCATGCTTTTGGTTAAATTAGCCTTGCAAAAAGTTTTCTTGACTATTTTGGTCCATCAACATTATCTTTGGTTTACAAATGTGGAGGAAACTGCTGACATTTTACAAACGACACCTCCATTTAATTACCCTCTACTTCCGACTGCATCCCACCACTCTAAATTAAGGAGCTTTGGTAATTTAAAATTAAGCAGCTCCTTGCAATAACCTTAGTCTCAAGCTCCCAAAGGAATTCACACCATATTGAAATTATAATAATAGTTAACCTATATTGAGCGGTTACCAAGGCTCCTGCTTTTTACTTGTATTTGTCTTCATAGCAATTTTAAGAGATTAGACATGGTTATCATTTCCATTTTATGATGGGAAACAAGGTTAGGTGACTTGTCCAATATCTTTTACCTAGACATGAGGAGTCTGGTTTTGAATGCAGGTAAGTCTTGCTCCAGATGCTGGGAAATTAAAAAGTAGAAGAGAGAGCGGGCGTGGTGACCTGTAATCCCAGTACTTGGGAGGCTGAAACAGGAGGATCACAGGTTTGAGGCCAGCCTTGGCAACTTAGCAAGATCCTCAGCAACTTAGTGAGACTCTTTTTCAAAATAAAAAATAAAATAAGGCTGGGGTGTAGCTCAGAGATAGAATGCCCCTGGGTCCAATCTCCAGTCACACACACACACACACACACACGAAGAGATGGCATTTTTTGAAAGTCAAGTAACTACTTTATTTCATTAAAGCTTTTATCTGACTCAAATCTCTCCCATCCAGAAAGCTTTAATAATTTTAAAGGAAATAAAATAAATATAGTGTTGAAAAATTTTACTTTCAACACGACTGCCATAAAGTATTTTTAATCACTTTTCTATATCCTCTTTCAATCTTTGAGCGCATATATATTTTGCATTGTTGGAATTACAGCAATCATAGTAACTTTATAGTCTGCTCTTTGCAATTAATAGTATATCATAAGTATTTTCTATGCTCTTACATAGTACTCACAATTATTTTTAATGACTTTATAATATTCTTTGCCGTTAACCTACCAAGTTGATTTAACTGTTCCCCTATTGTTGGATTCATAAGTTCGTTTAAATTCCATAGTCATAGGTCATATAACCATAAATATTTTAATGCTTATAGCTTTATGCCTCAATTTGAATTACTTCCATAGGATAACTTTCTGGATTTAGTAAAAGAGCTTGTATGTCTGTCCCAACGGCTGCTACCATGGCAATGCATGAGCTCTCCATTTTCCCACATCCTCACCCACAATAGCAAATGCCAATTTTTAAATAATTGAGCCAATTCAGCAGAATTAATGCTATCTGAGTGTGAATTTATTTATTTTTATTCCACTAATAACCTGAAGCATAATTCATTTTTAAAATAACAATAAATGCATAAAAATTGGGAAAATGAGTCTTCTAGTTTATGCCATTCAGGCTTTCTTTTCCCCTCCTCTTCCTCCCAACCTAAAACACCTACATTAAGTCTTAAAAACACTGGGTTGATCTGGGAGAAATGTGGGGCCATTGTGTTTAGTAAGCTTTGCCTTGGGTTTCTGATTTGGTTCTAAGTAGAAAATGGTTTTCTGAGCTTCCCGTTGCCTTTAGAAAGCGCTGCATTATGTTCTGACCTGGGTCACCTTGGCCCGTTGCCCTCTAAAGACCCGGGCTGTGTATTCACTGCCATGATCTCAGTGCACACAGAGCGATAACCTCTGTTGAAAGGAATCGAGGAAGTGGGCAAGAACACAGCACAAAGGCGAAACAAGACACTCATCCTTAACTCAATCTGATGAGAAAAGATGCAAACACAACTGAGTTGGCACCAGAGTGAAATCTACACCTTCCTCCAAGAAATACTGTCTACGCTGATTCTTTTTCTCCTGTGCTATTAAAGGTCAGAATGAAAAATACCTTGCCCTTTAAGATTGTCCCATAAATAGGCTATTTTTTTTTTTGCTGAGAGTGAGGATTTTCCCATACAGCTCTAATAACTTATTCATCTCCTCCCCTCGGCAAACACAAACAGCTTAGGCTTTATAAACAAGCCCACTACAAAAGGACTGTCGCATGGAGGAATCTTGGTGCTCTAATTCACAGAGGTAAATGCCTTGATACATACTCCTTACACTATGGGAATTATTGTATAAAGCTGATAGTTTTATCATTTTGCCCAAATTCCCTTTTTAATAGGGTGTAAATTAGATGCAAAGGCTACCTCTGGACATTGCAAGGCCCACTCAGGGACTGCATAACAGAAGAAGAAATGGACAGATGAAACTTGTATCCATGACCATTTTTCTTCTTCGCACATCAAATACAGATCTCTCTGGAGGAGTTATTATGGGGTGGAATGGTAATTAATGAGTAAAGTATAAGATCCAGGGAGAGAGAGAGTTCTTAGGAATCTGAGTTCTTTGAGAACCCTTATGTGCCATAAATCACCCCCTTAAATTTTGATAAGGCCTTTTACATTTCAAAAGTAATATGGATGCTAGAATCCAGAGTTGACATTTTTCCCTCTATGAATTCTTGTGTTTGTATGTTGTAGTTTTTAAAAAGAGAGTTAAGCCAGAATAGCTTGTACAGCAATAAAAGGCGATTTTATTGAAGGCCTGCTTTATTGCTACTGAACGCAATGCATTTATTATCTGCTTTTATTTTCTCTGAGGAAAGGCTCAGAGCAATAAGGAAATCTTTGCAAATCTCTACATTCTGAAAGTCTATTTCAGTGTACTCAGAGTGCCACGGATAGCATATTCACATCCATGAAGAAGTTTGACTCCTACAGCTAGTTGGGGTTGGTAATATTAATGTTCTTTTACAGATGAAGAGAGGCTCCTGCATCAAGGTCATCTAATTTGTAAATAGTAGAAGGACTTGAAATTCACAGTCCTTGCCCTGTCACTTCACTTATAGCATTATGACTTCACTGGGAATAACAAGGCATCTGAGATTAAAGACCAGGTTTGAGAGAGAGAACTGGGACCAGTCCCACGCATCACTTGCTACATTCAAAGAGGTATGGCTCCATGACCAATTCTTGAAACTTCAATCTATTCTTTTGTAGACAACTCTCAATCCTTCTCTATCTTTTTAGTGTCATCTTCTGCTCACACTGGGATGGCAGTGTGAGTAGCTTTTACATAGCTGAAGACAGATAGCCAACTAGCTAATACCACAGTCAGCGACGATACATGACTCCTAGGAAAAGTTCTGAAGACAGAGGGGCCAGGAAAGATTTGCACTTGCTCACATCCTTGCTGGTTTAAGCCCACAGATTTGTGCCTACTGAGATAGTTCATTCTAATACTCCACCCACAGAACAGAATTTGCTATAATCCAGATTCTTTTTGGAGCTAAGTAAAAAGATTTATTTGCTAAGTTGCCAAATGGACTCATTATAAGAAGATTTCCTGGAAATTAGACTTCTTTTGCTTTTCCCCACCCTCCCCAATCCCTTCATAGTATTATAATAAAATTTCTATGTATATGGGACACTTTCAGGCAATTTCCCCAAGATATTTTCGTTCATTATTCTTTGCATAAGATATACAAAGGTCATGGGGAAATTGGAACGACAGTAATTTATGATACGTTGTCAGAGTTCCACATCCAATTTCTCACCTGTTTTCAACAACTTGCCTTCTTATCTTCTTCCCGCTCTTAAGGCTAAGGACAAAGGTGCGTTATTAGAGAAAACTTATCAAGGCAATTAGCAGTGGTAGGAAAGGAAACGTTTGTGGGAGAAGGGAAGTGCAGCAACATTTAACAACTTCTAACAATATGATACTAATTAAAGCTTCAATGGCCTGCTTCATCCTTTAGTCTTACACGGCTAGTTCTGCCCAGGCACAATGAAGGGGGCAAGTCAGGCAATTATATGGATAACATAAAAACTGTCTCTTTTGCCCTGTTTCCTTCCTCGAAGGAAAAAAAGAGAAAGGCTGGCTATGAACTTTTCCTTTGCACAAAGGTCGATATTGCTTGAGATAGATACCGATGACACATAGATAGATAGATATCAAGCATCTTTTCAAAGATAGTGATTCTGAAGGCTTGATAAGATATAGGAATACAAGTCTGTTGCTTTTGTGAATTATTTTGAATAAATATGTATCAACATAGTTCACAGCTCCCTTACTTCATAGCATTTAGAAGCTTAGCACTATAGCTGACAACTCTAGAATATTTTGAGAAGAAAAAAATTAAACCTTTGCTTTTTTTTTTTTAAATGGTGCTGGGGATTGAACCCAGAGCCTCATCCATGCTAAGCAAGTGCTCCACCATGGAGGGACAGCCCAGCCCTTTTTATTTAATTTTGAGCCAGGGTCTTATTAAGTTGCCCAGACTAGCCTTGAGTTTGTGATCCTCCTGCCTCAGCTTCCTAAGTAGTTTGGATTACAGGTGTGCACCACTGGACCCAGATGAGATCTATTGTTCTTCAATAAAATATGGAAGAGGGATTCTATCTTTAGGGCATATGGAAATACATATAATATTTAAAGGAATGGGTTTGCTTCATGTGGGTAAAGACACTTTTCTTATTAGTTTCATATATTTTTAACTGTTGAGGTTAATTATTAAGGCATATTTATGAACTATCACTTAGTATGCCATATATCATGTTGCATTCTGCATGACTGGTTGGAATTGTTGAATAACAATCAAAACAGACATGTTCAGGATGCCAAGCCCAAGCTTCCCATCCCAGCCTTCTTCTTGGAGTTTGTGTGGCTGAAACGTGCAGTTTAAATGGTGAGAAAAAAAATCAATAAAAGTAGGATCAATGAAGAATCACCCAACAGGGTAATGCTATATTCACAGATTCATGATTTGATTTCATTGAAATTTTCATTTTTCGTGATTTCATGAAATTTTCATGATTTCACAGAAATATCAATATCACAGAAATTAACATATATACTTAGCCCTTAGAGAGCTATGACCTTAATCAATGCAGGATGAGGGATAAGTCTCCGTAGTTTCTCTCTGTGAACATAGACCATAGAAGTATGCCACTAGAAAAATGTTTGGCTTGAATAATTCAAGTTAAATTAAATATCCATGAGGGATTTCCAGTTGCTTGAATTTTTAGGAGTCACTATAAATAGTAGAATCTAGTTCTTGGCAATTTATATATTCTGAATCACTCTAGGACGTGGACCATTCTAGCTTGACCTAGACTACTGTCCATATTATGAAGTATTTGAGATGGCTTTTCATGATTAACTCATAGCATACCCCTGTTAGTATATGCTAGAACATGTGTACTCACCCGAAGCAATAGTCAAATAAAAAACCTAGGGTTATTTTAGTAATAGCTAAGCACATGTTCAATATCTTCTTATTGCAAGGTTTTTCTGGCAAACAGTGCCGCAGCATGGTGTCTAATTCAGGAGACTCAGTGTCCACTCTGCCATTCATAGACAAACACGCTTAGACTTTCAAAGAACAAGATCATCCATGCTTTTCTTACAATGTCATCCAGCACTTACTGTGTTCTAGGAATGGAAAATAGAGTGGAGAGCAAAAGAAATAGCCTTTCCCTTTACACATCTTATAATCTGGGCATTGCACACAAGGTGGAAGCTTCATCCACTAATGAGCAGGTTTGCACCTGAGTGAACCAGATATTGGGGTCCTAGGGTCATCTTCCTATGCCTCAATGTGACATTTCTGAGTCTTCACATTCCCTTCTTTCCCTGGACTCAAGTTCTTGAATATAAACATTTTCCCAAAAAAATGGTTCCCAGACCAGCAGCATCAACATTACCTGGGGACTTATGCATGTAAATTCAAGAACCCCACCCAGACTGACTTAATCACAAACTCTGGGGTTGGCATTTAACAACAACCTGTATTCTCATGAGCCTTTCAAGTGATTCTGAAGTGCACTAAAATTTGAGGACCACTGTTTTAGAACATTGCTCTTCAAAACTACCGGGCATATAAACTCCTGGGGAACTTGTTTCAATGCTGACTCTGAGTCAGTAGGTGGGACTTGGTGAGCTGCCTTCTAACATGCTTCTCAACGCCAGTGCTGCCAGTCTGTGCACCACACTTCAAGTAGCAAGGCTTGCATTGACCTTGTTGCACACGATACGTGCAGATGGAGAGTTTCAACTTGGTGGTAAGTATTATTCTTCTCTACATCAGAACCATGTTTCCATATGAGAATGGACAATCTCTAATTCCAGGAATCATTTCCTAACAGCCTCTTAACCATAGTTCACCAGGACACTCTGTGCTTCTTTTCTTTGGGTACCTATTCAAATCTGCTTCTATGACATCATTTGTCATACTACACTGTGATTATTTATTTACTTGTCTGTATTCTTTATTGGTCTATCAACTTTCTGAGGGCAAGAAGTATGTCTGTATTGCAGCAACACTTAAGTGCTTGGTATATAGATGCCTCTTGGTAATGGGTGATATAGCAAAATGTTGATATCTATTGCTATCTCCGTGTAACCTGTCAACATGAGATATATTGAAACTCCTTGCAAGTACCTTCTCTGTTATTTTTTTTTTTTTGGCAACCTTCTGAGAGATGTTTCCTGCCAGCATGATGGACTGGTTGAATTCACGAGACTGAAATTCCTTAAGCACAAAAAGCAACTTTAATTTTATATGGGGATTGTCTTGTGGAGGGCAGTAGTAAAAGAAAGCTGATTTTTGTCTGGCTCCTGGTGAACTATGGCCAACAGACTGTCAGCAGCTTGATTCTTTAAGTTAGGTTATCTGTTCCCTAAAGAAGAAAACATGGTTCTGACACGGAGAGTTCTGCATTCTATTTTGAATAGACAAATCTCATTTTACCCATGACAGAAACTCGAATTCCTTTCTCTCTCTGTTCACAATAATGTGGTCAATAAGGTGGATTATCACTTTTTGTCTTGTTGCCTCTTAGTAAATTCTTCTTGTGGATAAAACATGTATCTAGCCTGTGAAAACAGCCAATATCATATTCTCGAGCACTCTGGCTGGTGAGGGCGTCTCTCTACTATGTCACTTCTCTTACATTCTCAGAGGAGTTACCCCTACAGTATGAAGGTTTACATCACTGAGGGGGTGGCACTGGGACAAATCTAAGGATGTCTGGTAACACCCAGTTGAAGTGATTTTATCTTCACCCCAAAGAAAACCTATTGAAGGGATTGGACCCCCTGTCTGTGTAGAAAGTAAGTCCCACACTAAAATTAGCCATTATAAGTAGCCAGAATTTAGTGAAAAATATAAAGTAAAACTAAGTGGTCGAAACTTACCTATCCCAAGTTAAATGAATGTTATAGGCTTGAAATACATATTTGCAGATGTAGCTTCTGTTTATCCCAGTTGTAGGTTTCTAAGAGGCTCAATAAAGAACTCTACAATGAAGAGCAGCACTCAAAGTATTATTTACCCAAAGACCAAGATAAACGTGCTTTTCTTTCACATACCGTAGAAAACAGTGAGCCATATCACATTTTCATTAGATGTTTAATTATCATAGTCTTTCACAAAACATTTTCTCTACAACTTCTGCATTCATTCCACTTGGGATCCCAGGCGCTAGTCTATTGGAATGATTTTCAGTAAAGTCTAGCTTTAAATTAAGACTGTCTGGCTTTCACAGACCGTGTAGCTAGTAGGAAATCTATTGTGCCATCCCGACCACTAGGACTGTGAATTGATTTGTAGCTCTGGCCCTGTGGAACGTGCTCCTCTCCGGGCAGCTATCCAGAGATGGCAATAAAGAGGGCAACCACCTTGTTTTGTTGTCATTCTCTCTCACATCAAAGCATTTCATTTTCAAGTTTACATTTTTTCTTTTTTGCGGTACCGGGGATTGAACCCAGGGGCGCTCTACCTCTGCGCTATGCCCCCAGCCCTATTTTTTATACTTTATTTTTGAGACCGGGTCTCACGAAGTTGCAGAGGGCCTCACTAAGGAGAGAAAGAGAGAGAGAAAGAGAGAGAGAGAGACAGAGAGAGAGAGAGAGAGAGAGAGCATGTGTGAGCTGAGGCTGGCCATGAACCCGGATCCTCAGGTCTCCGCCTCCAAAAGTACTGGGATTACAAGCGTGCGCCACCACGCCCGGCTCAAGTTTACATTTTAAAACAGAAATCTTCTATTAATGTGAAAGAATCATCTAACAAATCTGTATCATAGTTGTCAATGGGTATTTTGCTCCTGGGGACATTATCAATCCAGATATGAACCTGAAAAAATGTATCTAAACTATTTCCTTGACACCTTTCCCCCATTGTCAGTTTGAAGGCAGGCAGCTGAGAAAAGAAGGAGTAATCGTCCTCATACAGTTCCCAAGTAGTCTGGTCTGGGGTGAGGGTTACTCTCTGCTCCTTGAAAAATATATACTAGTTTTATTTATGGCTCAGAGAATAAAAAAATCTTGTCTGATTATAAGACAAAGGATACTACCCATAGACACTGCCTAGGCCACAGAAGGCCAAAGAAGGTTTAGGTCTTAGAAGTAATGGATCATGAAGAAAGATGAGTAGGTATATTATTCTGCTTCCTCCAGAATGGAGTACAGACTAGATTGTTAATTACTAGAGGACCAAATAAACCCATGGTATTCAGGTTGTCCAGGGAGACTTCATTCATTCATTCATTCATTCATTCATTCATTCTACAGTCTTGTTGAATAAACAAATGTAAGAATCTCATTTAGATGGTACAATCACATTCCATTGGCATTTAGACTCTATCTTGAAGCAGCCTTTTCCATGTGAGAGCTCTTTTCCAGAAAACGTATCCAGTCAATAGGAAAAACCAAAAGAAGCTTAACAGCTGCTTAAATTTGAGCAGGCCCTGATGATTTATTCTGATGTAACAAACAATGGAATCTAAATGAGGTATGAGAAGGAAAGGAAAAAAAAAGAGAAAAGAAAGTTTGGCGACTCTGCCTATCCGGGAGCCTCCTCTCAGTGTTAATGTGAGAAAAGGAAATGGTATTTTTATTTTCATTAAAATGCAAAAAGCATCAAAGTCAGAAAATAGATCATCTTTCCTCGTGGCTAGAAGCAAACAGAAGCAGATGAGTGTGTGCATTCTGCTGGGTGTCGCTGGGGGCTTCTCTAACACAGATCCATCCCGTGGCATGTGGGCCCCAACTTGCAGAGAGGAGGAGAAGAGACCCGGGGACTGGACTGGTCACTGTCCAAGCAGGACAGACAGACACTCTGCTGGTTCTGGAAGGTGCTTCATTCTTTCATACCACAAGTCGGTGGAGCAGTGGCATTTGTTAGCTCTAGCGATAAAAGGTGAGCAAGATGTGGCAGTGACTTCAGGTTGCTCACAGTCTAATGGAAAAGGCAGATAATCAGGCGACTGCAAGTAGAGTGCGTAAGTATCACATGTAAGAGCTTTAAAAGTATGTTCAAGAAGGGCCTGTACTTCTGACTTGGGAAGGCAGGGAAGGCTTTGTAGGGGAACTGACGTTTAGATTGATACTTGAAGGAAGAATCAACCCGGTAACAGCCCAACAGTGTGGAGGGGGAAGGGCAGGGGAACAGAGGAGGCAGGAGATGATGGGACAGGACAGGCTGTTCAGAGGCATGGGGGAGAAAGAACATAGCACACGAAGAATCAACAAATAGCACAGTGCTGCCAAAGCGTCTTCTGGGAGGAGAAGAATTAGGCTGAAGAGTGTAGAAAAAGACCCTACTAAGCCACACAAAGAAGTCTGAATGGCGTCCCATACTCTCAAGGCTCCTCTCAGGATAGTTCTGGAACTTCTGTACAACTCAGACTCCATAGAGGAGAAACAACACCACACAAGTGGCAAATTCTCACAGGATCCAGGATCTGAAAGTGAGCTTTTTACCTCTCCATTCACCCCAAACTGATGGTCAGTTCCTGGACGGCAAAGAACATTCTTTTGTAAATGTCTATATTTCCTCACTATGGGGGGAATATAACCTACTGGGAGCTGTTCTTTTGAAGCCAGAGTCATAGACAAAAACACTAATTCCTCCCCAAACAAGATCATCACCAAACATTTCAACATTCTGTGATTCGCATGCTATTGGTGAATAACCATCAAGATAAAGGAACAGTGTTCTAATTGGTTCTTTAGACAACAGTGCACAATTCAAGGCATTTCTTTGCCATTTCAGTACATAAACACATACAAAAAAATGCCCTTTACCACAACCATACCAGTGCACCAATGCCATCTTGTCTTCTTTGCAACAGGGCCAGTGTTTTCCATGACATGACAAAATTATAAATCAATCCCCTTGCAAATTTTTCAAAAGGTAACCACTGGAGAATGACTGTGGCTTATCAGTCTTTGAGTAACCATGTAACAACCAGTAGGGAAAGGAAGTAGAATACACAGCAGCAAACTTAAAAGTGTGCAAGATGATGCTCACAGGAAGGACCATCCACTCATTCAGACACATGTAGAAAGCCCATCAGGTAGGGAGCAGTAGAAATTCAAAGATAAATGGGACGCTGATGTTGCCTACTAGGATCTTATAGGATGGTTGTGTGTGGTGGGTAGGCACAGTCATCACAACACAGTGAAGTAAATGCTGTGATAAAGACATACTAAAGCTGTTGGGAAGGTTGGGAGGGGAATGTGTTCTAAGCTCAGCCTGGGGCACTCAGTGGGTTGAGTGGCGCCTCCCAGAGGTATGTGCAGTCATAGCCTGTGAATATGATCTTACTTGGGAGAAAAAGATCTTTATGGGTATAATTAAGTTAACCATCTTGAGATCATTTTGAATTAAAGTGGTTTATTTTTGGTACTGGCAATGGAACCTAGGGGCACTCTACCTTTGAGTCACACTCCAAGCCCTATTTTATTTTTTATTTTAAAACAGGTTCTCACTAAGTTGCTGAGGCTGGTCTTGAACCTGTAATCCTCTTGTCTCAGCCTCCCAAGTACTGGGATTACAGGCAGGCGCCATCTCACCTGGCTGAGTTAATGTGGCTCTTGTTCTTAAAACAGACAGAAGAGAAGACCTAGACACAGAGAAAGCCATGTGAGGACAGAGGCAGAGACTGAAGTTCTGTTGCCAAAACTGAAGGAATGCTGAGTCTCTAGAACCTGGGAGAAGCAAGGGAGGATTTCCCCCTCGAGCCTTCAGAGGAAGGGTACCTTCCTTTCAGACTTCCCGTCAACAGGAATGTGAGAGAATGCATTTTTGTTTATAAGCCATCCAGTTGCTGGTAACTTATTATGGTACCTACAGGAAACATGAGAGGTTGAGGAAGATTTCTGGGAAAGATAATATCTTTGTAATGTATTGAAAACAGAGTCAGAAGGACCAGCTGAAGTAGAGTATAGGGAGAGAAGGAATGTGGAAAAGAGGTAGAGTGGAAGGGCAGATGACAGAGTATTCAAGGAAGGGTCTTGAAAAGGGAAGGAATGACCTTGAAGATGTACTAGTATTTAATTACCTCAAGGTTGAATGGATGCGGCCAAGGAGAAAGGGTTATGCATAGCCACACTCCTTAAAAAATAGTTCTGTATGTGACAAATAGTTTTGGAAAAGGTGAATATACTATTTGCATTTTAGAGATTCCAAAGTTCACATAAGCATATTGATAGCCTGGGAAAATCGTGTACTCTATTTCCCCCAGAATTTCAAACTTCTCTGCTTTTGTGTGTTTGTGCATGGTGAACAAGAAGAGCAGTGCTTCCAGAGCAGGATTGGGAAACACCATCCCTGACTATGCTTGGGGGATGTTAGAAAGGCCCCGCCCACCCCACACTTACCCACATGACAACAAACTCTCAGAACTCTGCTCCTTTTCTGTGGTTGTAGGGTTTTCTTTGCAATTACATAATTTGTAATTTTTTGGTAATTGTCAGTACTTTTGTAATTTTTCATAATGACAAAAAAAATTTTTGGTGCATTTTGTAGTTGTTAAAAGGCTACTGCTTTGCTTCTGAGAGTTTCCCTTTAGGCTGTGATTTTTCATGGATACCTTCGAAAGTGGGCACACCAATCCTTTGTGTAGAGTGGGTTTAAATCAGGGCTAGTGTGAGAGGCCATGACTATCCTGAGAAGAGTGAAAGAGTGAACATCAATATGGCGGCCGGTGGTGAAGATGCACAGAAAGTCCTGGAAGCCACCAGCCAGTTCTGGTGTTGACAAGGTCTGGCCTAGAGCCCGAACCTCCAGGTATCTGTGAGCCATGGGATCCCTTTTGACAACATGCAGTTTGCCTCTGTAGCTGTATCTCTTCTGCCCTTTCCTTCTTCCTGTCCCTGGCCTTCTGATTTCTGGGCAAGTAGGCAGCCCTCTTGAGGGATCTGGGAAAGTCAACTCCATGATGAAGTCCTGTCAGCATCCCGATCGTTGGGTGCTGCTGTTCTTAGGACACTCCA
This sequence comes from Glis glis, assembly GCA_004027185.1. Lineage (NCBI taxonomy): Eukaryota > Metazoa > Chordata > Mammalia > Rodentia > Gliridae > Glis > Glis glis. The sequence continues at coordinate 10,165 of PVJS01005420.1, read as the reverse complement.
CTTTCCTCTCGGGATAGGAAGAGGAAGATGAATGACTTTAAGGGGGTGACCTTCATAGGTAAATCTTGTTTGACCACCATAAATTGCAAGCATGCCATGATCGAGCCAGACATAATTGAAAAGAAGGTTTCATTTAAATAACAAACCGATCTGCCTCCCTACCATCCAACCAATCAGTGCCCGAAACTTACATTTTATGGTGGTAACTTAAATAGAGAAAATAAGTGATATTTAGCATCTTAGAGTGACTCAGGGGCACGCCCAGATTATGGGCCAATTTAGTTCACAGGAGTTTTTCTAGTCTTAACCAAAAGCAACTTACAGCAAGAATTTCTTCTCTAATAAGTATTCAAAGCGATCACAATTTGATCAGTTTTTTCTTCTCTCTCTCTCTCTCTGGTTAGCTTTATCTTTGTGCTTGTTTGTTTTATAGATTAGGCTTGATGTTAAAGTATCTGTAAATCTTTCCCTAAGTAAAGGACAGATTGCTGATCTGTATGCAAATGATATACTTGCCTGCCTTAAAAATTTAAGATTGACTTTGAATTGACCCCATGTTTTATCCCTCAGTAGAGATCTATGAAAGGATATTTATAATACCTGTGGACATTGTGTATGATACCAGTGGGAGTTTTCTTCAACAGTAGATGAATAGCAGAAACACAGGCTGACTAAAATGTGGCAGATATATGCAAAAGGCACATTGAAACTGATTTACATAACTGGGTCTTATTGTGGCTCTCTATGATTTCTCCCTCTCAAATACCTAAAAAATGCTATAATTTTCTGTAAAAATAAATATAAAGCTGGAAAAAAAACCACACGTATAATAACATGCCAGTTGAGTCCCCGAAAGTTTATAGTACAAATTTCATTTTCTCCTTTCTAAATAGAGCATCATTTTGAGGACAACTTAAACAATTTTTACAATAACCTTTTTCCCACCTGGGGTAAGCCACAAAAATCTTATTCATGTGCTTCAAAATACAGACCCCCAATACATGTCAGTTCCAGCATTAGCTGAGACTTGGTTTTATTTTTTTGAAACTCTTTCGCATTGCCTTAAAAATTAGAATAGACAGAGCAGAACATTGACCTGGGATGAAATATAGATTTTTTTTACGCTTCCCTCAAACTCAAATTTTATTAAAGTTATTGAAAATAAGATCAGTTCACTTAAAAATGCCAGACAAGCCCAAAGGATAGAATTGCATGAGATTAGCATACCTATTCTTATCCTACAACAAACATATCTCATTCCAAACCTCAGCGAGTTCTCAGACCACACTATTGCAGAGCTACATTTTTTTAGTGTTTGACTTTTATTTTCACAGTAGCATGTTAAGTGTCTTGTGTTCTTGCATGAGAATGTTATAACTCTACACTTGACTAAGAAAATAGTTGGAGACAGGGTCTTTGTAACCTAAGGGTCATGTGTTAAGTCTGTTTTTTTTTCTCTGTTTGTTTGTTTTAGTACTAGGGATTGAATCCAGGGGCATTCTACCTCTAAGCTACACACCAGCCCTTTTGTTTTTGGTTTGCAAATAGGGTCTCGCTAAGTTTTTAAGGTTCTCACTAAGTTGCTAAGGCTGTCCTCAAACCTGTGATCCTCCTGTCTCAACCTCCCAAGTACTGGGATTACAGGTGTATACCACCACACCCAACAATGTTAAGTGTTTTCTCTAAAAGCTCTGTATTTATTGGCTCATAGTGAAACAACCGAAAGTGCTGGGCCTGAGCATGTCAAGAGCATCCTCATGTGATTGGAAAGTGATGATGCCCCTCGTCTCCCTCCATGAGACCCCTCTTCCTGCCCATTCCTTGTCCAGGGAGCTCATGCACTTTCCTGTTCCCTTTATTTATCAAGGAACTCTCTAATATCTGGGATATCACAGTGATATTATTGATTCACTGAGTGCCTCGCTGACAGAAAGCTCTAGATACATGTGCATTACTGAACAAATAAGTGAATGAATGAATCATTTACATTCCATTTCAAGGTGACTAATTAGCAAAAAAATAAAGAGGATAAATGGGTAACACAGTATCAAAAGATCTTTTAGGCAGTCGGAAAGAGAGAGAGAGAGAAAGAGAGAGAGAGAGGAAAAATCACACTTGGGTCTCCCAACTATAGTCTTTTCTTAATAGGGCAAATGGGAAGAAATGTGGCTAAGAGCAGCCCACAGCTATTTCAGGAGCAGAAGGAAGGAAAAGGAGAGGTGGGCAGGAGAGAGGTAGAAACCTCCAGTAGAAATCAGATGGTTCTGCTGCCCTTCTGCATGTTCTGGCCTAATGACTCCAGTGAGGGCAAAAGACTATTCAGAAGGAAGTTACTATAACACGAGGATGTGTCCTATAGTGGGAGGGAGAGAAGTCAAGGTGGTAGTGGAAATAAAAGAGTTTGTTTTGCAGTATGCACAGAAGTAGCTGCTTGAGCCCCTGCACCACGTGGGTTTGCAAAGTGCTGTCATATTTCCTGCTGGCTCTGCCAAACAAGTCATGAATCCAGGGCCACATTTCCTCGAGGCAGGAGCTGATTCTTATATTACCTGATCTGAACCCCAAATGGTCCTTGCTTTCTGCTTCTAGCCTCCTGGTGGTCCCTACTGAGATGGGTGGGAAAGAAGAACAGGGAATCATTAAGAACAGAAAACCATTGCCCCCAGTGTGGGAAAGAAGAGGCTGGGATTCCGTGGATGCTGGACTGGATAAAGGATGAAATTCCCTCCTAAGTCCTTTTGGAGTAATGATCAAAATACTCTCCACTTCTTTATCAGGTGAGTTGTGAGTTAAATAATGCATTGTCTTCCCTGGAGGAATGTGAATTCTATGACATTTTTTCATTAGAAAGTGAGATAATTTGATCCCTTTTAAAGGGATTTCTGGCATCATTATTCAGATGCAGAAAAATAATAGATTTTACAAAATCCTTCTTAGTGCTTTCCCAACAAAACCAGGAGGGTAATTTCCTACCCTTCTTGTGTGTGGAGTGGCTGCTGGGAACAACAGCATCAAGTTCAACCTGAAAAGGATCTTGAGCCCTCTCACTGTGATTCTGTGTCTTTTAGCCTCCCTGACATCCAGGAAGTAGTCTGATGCTCCCAGTTGGGCCTCAGTGTGGGTAGAGGCTGGCTTGGCCCTCACAATTGGCCCAGGTTACTCTTCTGTTGGATAGATTCTCATAGAACCAACATCAAACAAGATGATAAAATGAGGAAACTCAAGACCACTTCATAATTCTGTCCAAGCACAGAGAAGAAGATCCACGAAATCAACAACCCAAGCATCAGTGTCCCAACCTTTAGTTGAAGAGTGACTGCTGGTTGTTGTTTTTTTAACCAATTATAGCTTTATCTCCTCTCTTATCCATAGATAAGAGGTATCAAGATAGCCAGTTATAGAATGCTTGTTGCATTTATTTATTTATTTATTTATTTATTTATTTATTTATTTTATTGGTGCATCTTAATCATACATCATAATGAAGTTCAGAGCAACCGAGGCATACATACACACAACACTCGCTGAGCCCTCCCCCAGCTCCACCTGCTCCCCTCCCTCCCCGTGCATGACACTGTGATTGGCATTGATAAATTTGTGTATGTACATCATATCCATTGAAGTGTTTCCCTCATTGAGTCTCCCTCTCCCCTCCCACCTCCCTCAGTTAGGTTCCCTCCCTCACTCCACTAGGATTTCTCCTCCTTTGTCTGGAGTCCCTCCTGTGTCCCAGTTTCTTCCTAGCCCTAGCTTCGACATATGAGGGAAAACATCTGACCTTTCACTCTTTGTGACTGACTAATCTCACTTAGCATAATATTCTCCAGTTCTATCTGTTTCCTTGCAAATGACATAATTTTGTTCTTCTTTATGTCTGAGTAGAATTCCATTGTGTATATAGCCCATAATTTTGTAATCCTTTCATCTGTTAATGGACATCTCGGCTTGCTGCTTTCTGAGAACCTTCAGTCCAGAGAGAGTGCCCTCCTTCATCCCATCCCCAAGTCACCATAATTCCTTTCTAGTACTCTTTTACTGGGTCACTCCACACCATCTCCTGTCTTCTTCTCCTTTGTTAATAAACTCCCTAAGTTATTCACCCACAACTTGTGCTCCTGGGGACCTTTGTTTAGGTAAATTGTCACCTCACCCACCCTGAAGTATGATAATCCTGCCTTCTGTTGCATATTTGGTTGGTATTTTCTGTTTTGTTTTATTTTATTTTGTTTTGTTTTTTCACATATATTGGGTTTAATGCACATTTCTGATGGGTGACTTGATGCAGTGTGTGTGTGTGTGTGTGTGTGTGTGTGTGTGTGTGTGTGTCTAGTCTGTGGATGAAAGAAAACACAACCCCAAAACTCGCTATAAAAAAAAGTGGGAATTCTTTATCTCATTTAATGAAAAAGCCCAGGGATGTACTCCTGGCTTCAAGAAAGTCTGTATTGAAGACTAAAACAACAAAATTGAAAATTTTTTCTTTCCCTCTCTCTCTCATTGTCTTTTTATACTATATTGAGAAATTCATTTTTTGTTGGGTTTTGTGCAAGCCCATCACAGTGGACCAGGAAAATGCATAGGGTTGCCTGGCCAGGCCTGGATCATGTGGTCCATCCCTGTAGCTAAGGATGGAGCCTTATAGAGCAAGACTGGGGAGATGGAGACTGCTGAGTTAAAAGTCATTGTACATTATGAGACTTTGGGGAGGCAATTTGAGCATTAGTGACTGAATGCTGGGACAAAGGAGGTTTAGGAGCACAACTCAGATCTGCACAGGTTAAAGGAATACCCTAGTCATGTCTATGTTTGCTTGCATAGCACTGCTAGAAAGTAGGAGGAGTTTAGAGCTGACTGGGGTTTTAGCAGGAGAAGTACCAGAAATGTTCAGAGGGTTTTTACTGAGGAAGATTAGTGGAATCTATTTCCTTCCTTCCTTCCTTCCTCCCTCCCTCCCTCCCTCCCTCCCTCCTTCCTTCCTTCCTTCCTTCCTTCCTTCCTTCCTGGTACTGAGATTGAACCCAGGGATGTTTACCTCTGACCTACACCCTCAGCCCTTTTTAATTTTTACTTTGAAACATGGTCTCACTGAGTTGCTGAGGTTGGCCTCAAACCTGAGATCCTCCTATCTCAGCCTCCCAAGTACTGGATTACAGGCATGTCCTACAATGTCTGGCGATTTGTGGAATCTAAAATGGTTAAAATATAATAACTATGAGATATTAACGTTTTCCACTGAGAAGTGAACACACACTCAACATAGGCTTAGTGGCAGCAGGACTAAGCCAGTTAGCTTTCCTCTGACGGCCTGCTCTCCTGCTACTCTTCATGGCTTCTCTCCTAGACGCCCCTGGGTCCCAGCTAAACAAAGCATTACCCAGGCAGGTTATCTCCAGTCCCTTAAGCTAGATCATATTCCCCACTATAAAACCTCAGAGCGTTATCTCTTGCATCTCATTTATTATGGTTTCAGTCTTGTATTTATTTATGTCATCGCTTGCTTATTATTTGTCTTCTCCATTAGACTGCAAGCTCCATGAGGGCAAGGTCCGCCCACCTGGAGTAATATCTGGCATATATAGGATATGCATTGGATATTGCTTCAGTAAATACCTTTATAAGCATAAACTCCCCAGTGGGGTATTTTTAAATACTACTGTACTTTTCTAAGAAAAAATATGTTGTCTTCTTCTTAAAGGCAATGAAGGGTGGGCATGTATTCAACAGAATCAAAGGGGAATTAAAACACAAGGGGAGAAAGCTGTGTCCAGCTTCGTCTTCTAGAGAATTGTTATGTAACGATTATTTGGAGTTTCTGTTCTTGGCAATGTCATGATGCCTCAGGAGACTTGAGTCCAAAGTTTGCACGTTCCACGTCAGGCCAGTTGAGCAAGAATGGAGTGAGGATCTCTGACTCTTCTCATGGGCACTGAAGGCTTTTTCGTTTATGCTTCCCTGGTGCGTTGCAACTCAACATCCTAGTGAGATTCAAAGGGATGCATTCACACATGCACACATCACTTGGTGTATTTTCCTCTGTACCCCACCCTGTGGCCTTCTTCCCTCCCCATACACGCCGGTGAGGTTGGTAATGATACCTGCATTTGGGAACGTAACATTATTTGAACTGTTCCCTGGACTTGTTTGTAATGTCTATTTCTAGTTGAATGATTTTTTTGTAACAAGTGAACTAAGAAACTTACCCATGGTAGTGATTTTCTAACCATCACTGGGAAAGTTTTTAAATTTCCAATCTTTGGCAGGATACTTATTAAATATACAATAAAAATAAACTACTGGTAACATAAAATAAACAAAATTCAAACCTAAGTTTTAATTAAATGAAACAAACGTCAAATTACTGAGTCAAATTACTCAACAAGTTTCTAACCACTCTCAGCTTTGTACTTTTCTTTTTTGTTTGTTTGTCTTTCATGGCAACCTTATTTGACCCAGAACTGATAATCTTACTATTTGCAATGGCAGAAAAAGTCCCCAAAACACTGGTTCAGTTCACACATATGTGTGTGAAACTTCAAATTGTTCTTTTTCTCACCAAATGTTTGTAAAGACAGGAAAATCAGTATCTGTAGATAAGCTTTCTGCTTATTTGGTACAGTTAGAAGCAGGTGACAGGATGTTACACATCCTGAGTTCCACATGACTATTTAAATTTTTACCAGCTATTAAATATTTTAAAATGCAATAAAAATATAGAAGGGACCTAAAAAAGAATGCAAAATGAGCAACACATTTTATAATTGATCAATATTTTAAAACACCATACTCACTTTTTTAAAAAAAAGACACCTTTCTTTAAATCTCGGGTTTCTAATTCTATTAGCCTAGAATTTAAGTAAAAAGAAATGGGTTGACTGAAGCATTATATCATATTGCCCTCTTACACCAAAAATCAGATCATGAGGATAGTGGGAAAATGATTTTGTTAACTTGTGACCAGTATGACAAGATACTTCATTTCACATGATTTGGTTTTATAGACAAAATACACCACTGGGATGAAATCAGATTTCCTTTGACAATTTGTGGGAGAAGGAAAGATCTGCAAGAGAATGACATTATCATAATTGTGATATTAGAAACACACACACACACACACACACACACACACACACAGGTATCCAAGTTCTTCAGATCTGGGAGACTGTAAAACTTGATTATTGCAAAGGTAGATTGGCATATTAATTAAAAATAAGACTGACATTTGAAGCATATTTCAGATTTCATGGCAAATTTCATCATTCTAAATATAATTTCAGATTAATTATGACACATTTGGTGCTAAGCTATTTTAGAATTCAAAACATTTCCATCTTGGAATGGTTGCAGCAAATTAGGGTATTTGATCAAGGCTGCAGAGAAAAGGGGCTGGATTTAATACTCCATGTCTCCTCACATTCTGCCTTCAGCTCTTCTCCTCTGCGCAGGTGAAGTTGGGAGAATTATGCAAGGTGATGGCATTTGGGTGCAAAGGGGATTTGACATTTTGACTGTAAATAAGAATGGTTTGTCTTCTTGCAGCATAAGTCACTCATCACCAGCAGTTAAAGTGAAAAACCACAGAAATATGGGTATTTGTTTTCTTGCATATCCATCAAGGAATTTCATATTCAGTTACTGCTGTGAGCATTATTTTATTTTTTCCTTTTCCAATTTCTTGCCTCATTACAGGAATTGATAATGATATTTCTTCTGAGTGACTATTATATACATGCTTTTTTTCAACCATGGCTAGGAGCTGGAGACATAACTTTTAACATTCCTTTAGGGGCTGCTAAGGAAGGCACTGTTATTCCTCCTAAGGTACCCACAGACTGGGGAACATCATGATTTTTCCACTTTTTGTTTTTCTATTGTTTCATAGGAGTACAGAACAAAACAGATGTAATGCAGCTTAACCTTCTCCCCAGTCTTTGTGTGTGTGTGTGTGTGTGTGTGTGTGTGTGTGTGCGGTATTGGGGATTTAATCCAGAGAGTTCTACCTCTGAGCTATAGCCCCAGCCCTTTTTATTTTATTTTTTTAAATTTTGAAACAGAATCTCACTAAATTACCGTGTGCTGGCCTCAAACTTGTCATCCTCCTGTCTCAGCCTCCCAAGTACTGGGATTACAGTTGTGCGCCACCATGCCCAGTTTCTCTCCCTAGTCTTCAACTGAGAGAAAAATGGCGAGGGGAGGAGGAAGCAGCAAACCCGGGAAGGAAGCATCCTAAAAGTTCTGAGTCGGAGGGAGTGCTTAGATCCAGAAATGCTACGTCACGCCACTGAGGCCTCTTGGCTCCTTTTACAGACAGGGAAAATGCAGTACAAAGAAGGTAATTTAACTGCTTACCCAGCTGGCTAGTCACAGAGCTGGCCCGACCACAGAGACCAAAATAGATGAGTGGAGCGTGTCAGTTCACCATCCTGAGCTTCATGTTCTTCATTTGTAAAATGTGGCTGTTGGATGAGATAATCTCTCAAGTCCCTTCCAGCAGGAATATTTCAAGAACTGGAGTTGTCAAACATTAGGGTGTAAATCTTGGCTGTGCTTCTCTTCTGGCTGATTAGGGGGCAATTGTTTCAACTCTCTAAACCTCAGTTTCCTCTCTGTAAGACAGAGATTAATTGATTAGTTTAGCACATATTCACTGAGTTTCTTTCTTCTGCAGGCAGAGGAACATGGGCAGACAAGGCTTGAACTGGTTTCTTTTCTCATGGAACAGAGTGTCTATCTACTTACTCATTTTTCCAAAAAGTATTTGTTGAGCGCTTACCATTTGCTAGGCTGTGGTAGGTGCTGGGAAGATGTCAATTAACAATGTGGCCATAGGGCCCTAATCCAGTATGACCAGTGACCTTCTAAGAAAAGGAAATTAGGACCCCAACATGCACAGAAGGAAGACCTTGAGGAAACTCAGGGAGAAGACATCCCCTGCAGGCCAAGAAGAGAGGCCTCAAGTCTAGTGACACCTAGCTCTCAGACTTCTAGCCTCTATACTTGTGAGAAAATAAATTGCTGTGGTTTAAGCAATTCAGTCCGTAGTACTTCTTTATGCCAGCCCTAGTAAAGTAATTCACATTGGATGTGGTAATAGTCTTCCTGGAGGGGAGGCAAGTAGCCCCCAAAGTCAAAACTCAGGCAGCAGAGAGCAATGAGCATTATGAGTGACACACGCATGAAAATGAAAGAAAAATAAGGTGGGAGTTTTGTCCTTTACAAGAATCCTATGAAAGACTTCCTTATAAAAGTGACATTTAAGCTCAATCTTAAAGGACAAAATGAAACTATTCATGCAGAGCGGAAGAGATGAGCCCAAAAGCATCTGAATAAGAAAGTGGGGGTGGCTGTCCGTGGATGAGAGGGCTGGTGGAGAAACAGTCAAAGCCAGACAGGTAAGGACCTGCAGGGTTTGGTTATACTGAGCTCAACCAGGAGCTCACAACTGAGGCGCTTCTAGGTAGAAATGATGGGGCATGAGCAGGAACTTGATCCGATTCATGTTTGGAACATCTCTCTGGCTATTTAACAAAGTGTAGATTGGGGGGCAGGGATGGAAGTGAGAAGATGGGTAAATTCCAGGTGACAGTAGTTCCGGCAACAGATCACTACATCGGGGGCCACCCTGGAGGGGTTGAAAGTGGGGAGATGCAACTGACTGGGGAGAAAATTTGAAGTTATAACAATCAAAATTTGCTAATGAGGTGTGTTAGGAGCTGAAATATGTCCCTAGTGGAAAGGCTAAATTGTGTCCTTCAAAATATTCATGTGTTGAAGTCCTAACATCCTCCAGTTCCTTAGAATGTGACTGTATTTGGAGATTGGCTTTGTAAAGAAGTAATTAACAATGTGGCCATAGGGCCCTAATCCAGTGTGACCAGTGACCTTCTAAGAAAAGGAAATTAGGACCCCAACGTGCACAGAAGGAAGACCTTGAGGAAACTCAGGGAGAAGACATCCCCTGCAGGCCAAGAAGAGAGGCCTCAAGTCCAGTGACACCTAGCTCTCAGACTTCTAGCCTCTATACTTGTGAGAAAATAAATTGCTGTGGTTTAAGCAATCCAGTCTGTAGTACTTCTTTATGCCAGCCCTAGTAAAGTAATTCACATTGGATGTGGTAATTAAAAAAAAAAAAAAAAAAAAAACATAAAACCAAGGTTGACCCCAG
>PVJS01005419.1:0-64258 GCA_004027185.1 Glis glis | reverse complement strand
ATTACAAGCGTGCGCCACCACGCCTGGCTTTTATACTTTATTTTGAAACCGGGTCTCACGAAGTTGCGGAGGGCCTCACTAAGTAGAGAGAGAGGGAGAGAGAGAGGGAGAGAGAGAGAGAGAGAGAGAGCGAGAGCTGAGGCTGGCCGTGAACCCAGATCCTCCGGTCTCTGCCTCCCAAAGTACTGGGATTACAAGCGTGCGCCACCACGCCCGGCCTTTTTTTATTTTTTTGAAACAGGATCCCAATAGGTTGCTGAGAGTCTTATTACATTGCTGAGGCTGTCCTTGAACCTGTGATGATCCTCCTTTCTCAGCCTCCCAAGTAGTGGGATTACAGGCGTGTACCACATCTGGCTGAATTTGACACCTATATAAAGAGATCGGGTTAGATATCTGACCTGATCCAAATGGACCTACTGGCATACTTTGGCCTGGGTGCTGGCTCACCTCTAGGACTTGAAGTACCTTTGCTCACTGCCTTTATGTGCCCTCATGCTGACAGAGACAAAGAGGACCAGTTGGCAGCGACTTTATCACCTTTGCCTTTCTTGACTTGTCTTCCCTCACCTCTTATCATATGTCTTCCCTTTCCAACTCCCTCCTTTGCCTTTGAGACTCCACCTTTCTGCTCTTTAGCACCCCAGCCCCCCTGCTTTTTTTTCCTGTGGAACTGGGAATTGAACCCAGGGGAGTTCTACCTCTGAGCTACACCCTCAGCCCTATTTTGTTTTTTTATTTTGAAGCAGAGTCTTGCTAAGTTGCTGAGGGCCTTTCCAAGTTGCTGAGGCTAGCCTTGAAACTGTGATCCTCATGGCTCAGCCTCCCAAGTACTGGGATTACAGGTGTGTGCCACCATGCTCAGTTTTTACTTCTCTTTTCAAAACTGAAAAAAAAGAGCAGCTATTATCGCTAACACTTGGACTAAAACCTATTCACACCTATGTGTTGTTTCTCTTAGGAAAACTCAATTTAGAGCTTTTTATTTCTAACTGTGAAAAGGAATGTGATTCTTACAGTTAAGGGGATTTCAGGTAATGGAGAATAAGTGTTGACAAGCATTGTCTTACATATTTTGGGAGGAGGTGAAGGTGGGAAGGAGATGCTTTTCCTAATTTCTGAAATTGGGCTTGTTGAAGGCTTATCTTGAAGTAGCTCAGCTTTTAGGTGGCTTGGGTTGTGATGCTGGCTCAGGATGCTTAACAGGGGAATTAACCCTCCTCTTTAATTTCTTAATTTAGCCTGCAACCACTGACCTTCTCATCTTCCCTTTCCTCTCCTTACAACTTAGACTTGTTTTATTTATTGGAGCTCTAGGATAGCATACCGTGCTCCTTGAATGCTTACAGTGGTGGCCCATAGAAATTCTCTGAGGCTTTTTTTTTTTTTTTTGTCTCCTAAGACCTAGACTTGAATGCAGGGAGCAGCTGTTCAAAGAATCACAGATGGAGGACAGGGAGGGAGTAGATCATGGGGCCTCTTGTTAGGAAGTTAGATAATGTCTCTGCCTCAGCCACTTTATCTTTAAACATTTGTTCTACTCCTTAATTTATCCATTCACTTGTTCATTTATTTATTCATAGAGATCATTTACATTGGGAGAATGAGTGCCAAATAATTTATTCATGCCATGTGATAAATCTTCTTTTCATCTCTATTGTCATCATCGTCTTTCACTGAGAGAATTCTCATCTAGTTTTCTGGCTGAGATAGGAGGATTGCAGGTTTGAGGTGAGGCTCAGCAACTTAGTGAGACCCTATTTCAAAATACAAAGGGCTTGGATTGTAGCTCAGAGATAGAATGCCCCTGGCTTCAATCCCCAGAACCCCCTAAAAAACTAGATCATTCCACTTTCTTACTTGAAGCCAGTAGTTCACAAATGTTAATGTGCATCAGAATCACCTTGCATTCTTTTTAAAATGCAGATTGCTGGGCCCACTATATTAGTGTCCTTCAGAGGAACAGAACCAGGAGCTTTATTAGATTGGCTAACATGATCAGAGACTGAATAGTCCCACATGGCCGTTTGCAGACTGGAGAACAGGGAAAGCCAGTAGTTGTTTAGCCCAAGAAGCTGGAAGCCTTAGAACAAGAGGGGCCAGCCAGTAATGCAGCCCCATCTGAGCTTGAAGATCTGGAAGCCCCTTGGAGCACTGCTGCTGCAAGTCTGGGTTCTAAGACTGAGGAATCCGGAGTCTGATGTCCATGGGCGACGGCACCAGCAAAGAAACACCCTTTTAAGAAAAGTTGAGCATGCCTATGGGTGCCAGCTTCCCCTTCTTCCACTTTTTGCTCTATCAGGACACCCAGCCATTGGGTGGTGCTGCCCATGTTCAGAGCAGGTCTTCCCCATGCAGTCCACTGACCCACCTGCCAATCTTCTCTGGAAACACCCTCACAGGCACACCCCTGAGTGTGTTTTACTAATGCTCTAGGTGTCTGTCTCTCAATCTAGTCAAGTTGACCATCATATTCACACCCAGTTTCTTAATTGTAGGTTTGGGGACATCTCAAGAACTGGCATTTTGAACAAGTTCCCAGTTAATGCTGATGCTGCTGGTCCAGGAACCACACTTTGAAACTCCTGCTTTAAACTGTATAATGATTTATTTTGGTAGAATAAAATCTGAATTTTTCTGTGATCTAGCCTCTTTGTACTTCTCTAATTTCATGTCCTTCTACCCCCTACCTCCTTTTTCACTCCACTCCAACTTTTTTATTTGTTTCTCAACTCTAACAAACTTAGCCTCAGGGCCTTTGTGTGTAATGTTCCATTTTCTTGGAGTTCTCTGTACCCAGATGTTTGCAGGGTTTATGTTTTCTATGCATTCAGGTCATTGATCAAATGTCATCTCTCCAGAAAGGTCTGCCATGAGCACCCAACCTAGAGTCACCCTCCATCCCCTGCCTCAGTCTTCAACTGCAGTCATTTTCTGTTGAACTATGTCTGTTATTTCTTTTCATAGTACCTACCATCAGTTGATTATATTATCAACTATTATCTTATTTTCATGTTTATCTTGCTCACTTCTGTATTCCTGTGCTTTTATAAAGTGCTTGTCACATAGGAAGGACTAACATTGTTTTGTGTGTGTGTGAATGTGGTACTGGGGATAGAACCCAGGGGCATTCTACCTCCGAGCTACACCCCCAGCCTGATTTTATTCTTTTTATTTTGAAACAGGGTCTCACTAAGTTGTGGAGGGCATCACTAAGTAGCTGAGGCTGGCTGCAAACCTGCGATCTTCCTGTCTCAGCCTCCTAAGTACTGGGATTACAGGCGTGTGCCACCACGCCTGGTCACATATTTTTTTGAGGGGGGAAGTGAATAAATGAATAAATTATACCCTAGAAGCATGTACACAGATTTTTTAAGAGCATAGTGAATAAAGGAGCAAATTATATATGGGAAGGGGGTGCAAACTGAGGGGTTGACATAATCTCCAGTGTCTATTAGAGTTGTAAAATTTATAGTTCTATTATCCAGGGCCCTTTTCTTTATGGCATGAATTATACTGATTTATTTGCATATTTTCCCATTTATGCTTAATATTCTGCCACTATGTATCAGATGGAGTGTGTGGTAAATTTTAATTACTCTATAAACTCTACATATTGATGCCAACTGGAGAGTTTCTTGTTTGTATAGCAATCTCCTGCCTTCCCCCTACAATGAGTAAGGGTGGTGAGCCTGCATCTTTATGTTATCTGCTCTGTACTCAAGTTTCTAGGGAATGGAGCAGCTTTTTGGACGGTGCAGGTTGGAAAGCATAGTGATAAGTAGAAGAGTTCAGTAGGAGACAGGCAAGTTTCTATTTAAGAATTAAAAAGAATTTAGGATTGAGGAATATCTGTTTATGGTGCCTTTTTTTCTAATGTCCTTTTTGCCACTATCATTTCTTCTCTCTGTGTGTCTTTGTTGTGGAGCAACTGTTATTTGGAGGTAGGCATATAAGACTTATACACTTAAAAGTCATGTTCTGCTATTCAGTAATCTAATCTTGGGAAGGTTAATTAAAACCCCTAAGTCTCAGTATTCACATGTTGAAAATAGGAATAACAACAGGATTGAAGTTTAAATGAAATCTTAACCATAATAATATGTGAAGTCATATGATCATATGGTTACTAGAGTGCCCAGTACACAAAAGTCATTGACATGTTAGTTATTGTTACCACTATTAGCATCTGACTCTTTTATACTTTTAATTTATCGTTTTCCCATTATCTTCTTGCTGTCCTTTCCCTGTCCTCTTTGTGCCTTTTAAAGGTGAGGAATCCATTGTGTAGCATCAGGAGCTAGACATACCCAGTTCATGTTCCAGCTATAGTTTTTGTCTTACAAATTCCTTTTGATTTGTATTTTTTTTTACCTAAATTTTCTGTCTCTAGAGTGCCTGACCCAACTTTTCTTACTCATGTTTATTATATGTGACTCCTATTGGTCTGTAGCTCAGACAAATGGAATACTATAACAGGGCAGACAAAGCAGATATTTCTTTAGTAAATACATGGAACACACATGATAATCAATATTCCTGAGATCTATTGTTCATTCATTCTATATTTTAAACAATAAAACTTAAAGAAATATTTATTCAGAATCATGATATTCATTCTATATTTTTTAGAAGAATACACTTTGTTGTGTTAATATCACAGTTAAGACTGTTGCCAACCTCATGTTAGTCTGGTGACACCATTTCCTGTAGTCATCTAAAATTAAATTCTATTCCTCTGATTATCATTGTGGGCCCCATGTTTGTTTTACACAGCTAGCCTTCTGTTCTCTTTTTCCTTTGACAATTGAACAAAGATTAAGCCAGAATAATTTCAGTAGAGCATTAGAAGTAAAATTAAGAGTAGGTGAGCCCTGATTATTCTGGGAAATAAACTGCAAATGTATTACTTATGCTTTCATAGTCAGATTTTGTGGCTGCAAATTATTGTGTCTAGAAAGTGAGCTAGCTTCTTTTCTCTATATTTACAAAAAGTAAGAGTATGTTTTTGAACAAAAACAGTGAGACAAAAGCTAATATCTAGTAGCTGCTCATATGTTTGAGGTAATATGTTGGGTACTTTACATCTGTCATTTTATTTAATCCTTGCCACATTTTGCTTAGACACATTATACAGATGAGGAAGTTGAGGGTGAGTGAAAAATATTTTGTCTAAGTTCACTGTAATAAAAATGATGGAACTCGATTTAAAAATAATATTGTATCTATCTGTGTTTAATGTCTGTGCTCCCTATTCCACCTTGAATTGAATGATTCTTGCCTTCTAGAAACTATAGTAATAACCTGCCTTACTGGTTTACTGGAGTCTCATCTCAGTGAGGTGTGTACAGACATGAAACCATTTTATTTTTTCTCTACTCACTTGAAAACTGCTAGGATGAATCCCTTTTACTTGCTTGGATAGATTGCTTTCTTTTCTAAATACTTTTAAGGATTATAAAGTTCATTGCAGGCCAGTTTAAATCTTCAATCTCATATCCAGTCTTAACTCTTCTCCCTCTCTCTGCCTGGGTCAGACCTTGGCCTGAGGAACTTGGAGGACAATGCAGAGAAGTTCTGATGTGGGTTTTCACTACCCCAGGCCACTCCTTCCCGGGTCCCTTTCTCTTCTGATGTGTTCTGTCAGGCAAGGACTGAAATGGAAAATGGCAGAAGTCTTTTTGAATTTGCTGGTAGTTGTAACAGTCATCTCCTGGCTGTGATTTCCTCATTGAGGTGAATGTGTGGGCTCCCCCCTGACAGCTTCAGATGCCCCAGCTGCTGCCTTGGAGGACTGCACCCCACAGTCTTGCTAGAGGGATCCCTGTCCCTGGCTGTAGCCTCTGGCCTGGGAAAGCAGCAGGATGCCTGGACAACTCAAGCGTCCCTCTTGTTAGTGGCATCTCTTTAACCCATGGGAAACTCATATTTTTTTTTGCGTTGCCAAATGGTGGGCCTATAGGTTGCTCCCAAATTTGTTCTATTTCTTTTACATGCCAATAACTCTCTCTAGAATCTTTTCCTCTATTCACAGATGGGTGGATGATCAGGAAATCCCCTGCCTCAGCAGATGTTCTCTAGGGAATGAGGTACCCACCCTCCCAACTCTACCAGCTAGTGACCCTCTCTCTAACTGGGCTTCCTTAGGGAACACTTCTGTTCTCTCTTTTTCTCAGAGAAGAGGGGGAAATGCAACAGCATGCTCTTCTTAGGTCAGTGACTCACTCTTGTGATTCTTTTTGCATTCTTTCTATTCCTTTGCTTCTGTGAGCTGGCGGTGGGGTGACAGTGGCAGTAGCCATTTATCCACCTCTGAAATCCTGCAGGAGGGTTCTGGTCTTCTTGGCTACACTTTTGAACCTGGGAGGATTTGGTCCCCATTGTCCTCAGTGTCGACGCTTTAGCTCTCATTCAGAGGCAACTGCAAAAGTCCAGGCCAACATCCAATTACATCAGCATTGTGTCATTTAGTCCTCATGGGAATGAAGGAAATACCTTCATTATTTGAGGGAAGAGAGTTACACTAACAGAGATTAGGTTATTTGCCCCAGGTCTAACAGATAGGAAATGGTAAGAACATGACTCAAATTCTGCCAGGCTCTGAACACTGCGTTTATGTATTTATTTGTTATCCATACACCATGCTACTATTTTCTCCACTGTGATAGAGGTTACAATGTGTGTACTTTCAACATAGTTAAGTGCCAGTGAAGCAAATTAGTACCTGCAGTATTTCTTTTTCTAGGCAGCTTCTTTATGGAAACGGATTACCACCAGCAAAGGCGTGCTCAGATATATTAGCTACACAAAGCTGATGTATGTTTTGGTTCTTCTCATCTATCTTTTTCTCAATCAGCTTTCTTATGAAACAACTGCCTACAGTTCTAAGTCAACACTACTAATGCTTATGGGAATGGTGGGTTATGTTGGAATTATGTCTGAAGGTTCGGTTATTTTAAAATATGATTACCCTGAAAGCATAGACTGTGTGTGCTTGTGCATGTGTATTTGAGAGCATTTGCAGATGCTTTCAAAAATTTCTCCATGTGCTAATTTTATTTTCTTCTTAGTTATAGGGATGCAGAAAAGAATTTCCACAATATCTCTAACAGATGCTCCTATGCAGACCATTCCAGCAAGGAAGAAATTGAAGATGTCTCAGGAATTCTTCAGTGTACTGCTAATGTACTCGGTATATTAACTATCTATTTATATGATTGAGAGAGAATAAAGGAGGGGAAGGAGGGCAAGTAAAGGTTTAAATGTTTCATTTCCTACCTATGTAAGAAAGACTTAGAGAATAAGGCAAATTGACACCAAGACCTTGTCTTCAAGTAATTTAATTTTAACAATCTTGAAGATGTTTGTGTGGAAATTACATGCATGTCATTTACTTGCGGATTGAAAAACATTATAGCAAAAATACTTACACTCCAGGGAAACTTTTCCAAATATTCATACTTTTGTGGTGTTAGTCTCATGTAATCCATATTCTCTGGCCCTCATCCTTGGCTGGAATGTGGGATCTTTCTTCTTCTCCAAGTCATAGTCTGTTATTCTTGGGAGGTAATTGTGGAGCTGGAGGGTGACTCACATGTACTTATGGTGGATTCTACAACTCAATGGTCACTTCTGTGACTATGTCAATGAAATAGATCATCTACTGAGATGCCCTGCTTGGGGATGGGTGAGTGTGTATCTTGAAGATACCAGCATGTATCTTCTGTGTTTTGGATGCTCCTAACATGCCTAAAAGTATTGTTAAAATGCACTGAATTATGCAGCCTTTGGGTACTATAATGGTGATATACTGTCTGGAGGTCTTGTGTATTCTATGCAAAGTAGATGCCATTGCAGGAATACCTTTTACCCTGATGTCTTACAGAGGGTTTTAGTGAAAAGTACCTCTTTTAGTTCTTTCTGGAATCTTCCTTCTTTTCTTATGACTCAGATAGGAATCCACGGAGTGCTGGTGGTGGTGGGATCAACAAAGCTTAGTGGCTGGTTCCATACAGAAAGCAGAATGACCACTCCTTGAGAATCAGGTGATGGAGACTGGCTCAAACTTGTTTTCCTGTTCTTTACCTGTGTGGAAAGTGCTTTCCCTGGAGACATCTGAGTTCCTCCTATAAACAGATTTTGGGTGATCTTAACCCACGAGTTACCAGAATTTTCTAAACATGTTTGATTATCAGAGAGAGACTTCTTTTACACTCCAGTTACCAATGACTACCTTTTCATCCTAGGTAACTTTTGTAAATGTACAATATCATAATAAGAAAACAGATCTTTTATGAGGGGAGGCATATAGATAGATATAAACGATTTGTCTATGATAGGATGCAAAACAATAGTGGACAGTGAACAGAAGACCAAAGATTCATGTACCTCAATCTTACTGCAATGTCAGGGGGCGGTGTCATACTACCAAAATTAACCTTCTTGGAGAATATAAAGTGTGAGAATAAAGGGGAGGGATGGGGTGGGTAGGGTTGGACATCACCCAAGAGCTGTTTCAAGTTTTTGTTTTTGCATTTTTTCCTTTTTATTTTTTATTGTTTTTATATACTTTTATTGGTGCATTGTTGTAGTCTCACATCATAATGTAGTTCAGAGTGGTAGTGACATACATGCACACAGCACTTGGTGAGCTTTCCCCTGGCTCCCTCCCCTTCCCCTTGCATGATATTGAGATTGACATTGGTATTCTTTCATATCTACATAAGGTCCATGAAAATGTTTCCTTCATTAATTCTCTCTTCACCCTCCCTCCCTCCCGTAGACCATCTCCCTTGCTCCACTGGGGTTTTTCCTCCATTATTTTAAATCCCTCTTTTATCCTAATTACTCCCTAGTTTCCACATATGAAAGAAAACTATGAGTAACATTTGTCTTGACACATGGTGATTTTCAAAGGGTATGGTGAGATGATGCCCTCCTAAGAGGGATGTATCAGAAACTCTGTGATGAGATGTTTAATATTTTGAAAAGTTGCTCCTTATCCAGTTTCTTAATGTTTCTTTGACCTTCACGTCTCCTTTCTTCATGTTCTCCATCTTGAGAATCACTGAGTTAGAGGGAGTAGGAGGCGTTAAAAGATAATATACGTATAGGGAGTACTAAAGGCCTCTGAGCTGTGATTTGTAAATGAGCATGTGGAATTCTCAGAGAAGACACCCTGGGTCAGACAGTTTTATGTGGTAACCACCTGGGGACACTGTGGGCTCAGCACAGCCTATTTGCCCTTCAAAAGCTGCCTTGAGATGCAGAATAAGTAGTAAGAAAAAACAAAAATGAAAACAAAAACAAACAAACAAACAAAAAGCCAGCAGGCAGTGATATTAGAAAAAACCTGGTAATATTAAGGAGTCAATTTAAATGCTAATAATTTCAAAGGTGACTATATAATAGGGCTTAGATTTCCATAAATATGAACTATTCCTAGAAAAGAGATATTAGTTCTGATTTTTTCCTACTCTAGTAATGATGAGTTGCCCTCAAGATTTAAAGCACAGTCTTGTAAAATTTAAATCTCTGAAGAATGAACCTAAATGCCTACCACTTATTGATCAGCTGTTGGCCTGGATCCAACGTGTGATTGTATGCCTAGGAGGTAGCTGTTTGATTTTGAATAATGCCCTTTCATAACTCTGGAAATATAGACTCTCTCAGGGCAAAGATAGTTGTATTGGTTATAGTCAATGGAAGCTTTGTTTTTAACAAGTCACTCAACTATGATTAATCTTGGCTTGCTAAGGTTTCATCTTTTAAAAAATACATTTAAATTTTCTTACACAATCATTTATGAGAATGAAAAAATTAGTTATCTCACTAGACAGAAGAATATCCTCTAAGAAAATAAGATTTTTGGGGAGGATTTGGAGAGGGGCATGAAGAAATATGGTTTCAACTGGGCTAAAAGAAATGTTGATGACTGGACTTTCTCTAATGGTTTACATTCATTACCTTGGGTGAGTATGTTTAGACTATTCGTGGATCCATGTTGGTAAATACCTATTTCTTTTACTTTAAAAACCTTGATACAGGTTGTAGTAGAGACATACATTTGATTATTCACTCATTTGTTAGTTGTTTATATTTTACCTACCATCAAGAGAGACTTGAACCCCTGAGTCAGACAATACGATCACAGAGCAAAATTTTCTCCTACCAAAATGGCAATCACTGTATGTTTGTTATAAACTTCTGTACACAGATTGGGTATCAAATTGAAGTTTGAGGTTAGGGGGTGACATGGAATGAAAAAGGAGACTTGAGGAGAGGGAGAGAAGTTGGGCGTGGTGGTGCATGCCTGTAATCCGAATATTCGGGAGGCTAAAACAGGAGGATTGCAGGTTCCAGGCCAGCCTCAGCAATTTAGCGAGACTAAGCAACATACTGAGATCCAGTTTCAAAATAAAAAGTGCTGGGGCTATAGCTGGAGGTAGAGTGCCTATGGGTTCAATTTTTAGCCAATAGAGGGAGGGAGGGAGGAAGGGAGGGAGGGAGGGAGGGAGGGAGGGAAGAAGGGAGGAAGAAAGCCAGGGAGGAAGGATTAGGACTAGGGTTACAGATTTGCAGAAGACTTGCAATGCCTCCAGTTTGCATCTGTTCTCTGGGTTCTTTCATAGGACTCCCTAGGAACACATGCTCATTACATGCCCCTCTATTAATGGGAAAGAACTGTTTCCAGATATCATTTCCCCTCATTTATTTATCTTTTGTTAGCTTAGAAACAAATTGGGTCTATTTTCTGTCTCATGATTTATAAGTGAGGCACATTGGGTACAGCCTGCTCCTTCCCTTCTAGTCACCAAGTTTTGGTGCTCTGGTAATCATGGTGATAATGCAGCAGAGGATTCTAAAGAGGCCCTTAAAACTCTGGGAAAAGATTATGTAAAGAAAGATAGTTGTGAACAATGCCCTCCCTGCTGGAGGCTTTTAGTGTTAAATTTACTGTGTTATTTGGTACATAGTGTCTTTTGCATACTGAAATGATCTAATTTTAGTTGTCTGAAAAATATAAACCTTTTTTAGTCATAATCTGCAAAGCCTATTTTTAGTTCAAATTAAATAGTAAAAAATGTGTTCATACTCCTATAAAGTATGGCATTCAGTGTTTTCTTGGAAATTGTAATGGTTGGATGATATGATGAAGCATGCATTGAAGGGTCTGAACCATGTTTACTATTGAAATGTTGCCACTTGACCCTGTGGCTTGGATTCAGGTAGTGTTGTAGGGAGGGAGACAGAAGGAGTAGAGGGAGTTAAGGAAGAGGGATAACAAAATGCATCGTCCTCTTTGCTGTAATAAGTTAAATATAAGTGCAGTTATGACTACTTCAGTTTTAACAGATTTTAATGCTATTAAAGGAGAGATGAGTGTTTCAGTTATAGAGCTCTAAGAGCAACAGGATAGGGGAGGTGGTGTTGGAAAAAGACATCCCACAGCAGGTCAGAGGTCAAATAAATGACAGCCCTAGGTTAATTCATTTACTGATGAATTGTAGCAAGCTGAGGTCTGCTATTTTTGTAAGCATCCGTTCTTTGCTTAAGTGTTGCACAAAACACAGTTTTATACTGCCCTTGCTAAGTGCATTTTCTCTCAAAATAATCAGGAAGGACAGGGGTTGTGAAAGGACATTCATTAGCATTTTCTCTGTTTTAAAGGTCTCTGTCAGAGTGGTGTTTTATCTTCTTCAAAAAGTTAACACATATAATGTCAGAATGAGAAGTAATGTTATCATGGATTTATTTTGTTTGCAAAGCGCTAGTGAGGAGGATGGAGCAGGTGACCTCTGGGGCTTATTCTTCATGATATTTTCATAGTATCAGAGATGCTGAAGTACCATGAAATCAGAGCCCTTTAATGGAGTACCTAGATTCCAGAATCTTTAGCTGCTATGGAGCTTTATTTGGTGTTATGTATTTATTTTTGTAAGTAATAATTTATAATTTTATAAGTAACAATTTGTTGTTTACATGTTAACTTGCATATACTTTTTTAGAATGTGCATGTATGAGCCTTTTAACTGTGAAGAATTAGCCTTCTATTAAAGCCATTACCCTGGGGATTTTCTTGGGATAAATTCTTAGCCATATAAATTATTTAGTAGATCAAAATATATTTAACATTTTGAGCATTTGGAGAATTAGTTGGTGGAATAGCCACTTATCATTTCTACTATTGATGGATTAAGACTGATAGCAATTCTGGCCAGTATAGTTCTTGTTACCATAAATTGGTAACTGATCAGTTTTCTCCTTGATTAAAAGTAATTATTTTTAGTATTTTAATAAAATGAATTGGAATGAAGATGGTTGGAGGGGAAATAAGGTCAAGATTTTATTATACTATAGTGATTAGGAGGAAAGACTAGAGCCAGACTACTTGGGTTGAAAACACAGCTCAGTTACTTACTAGCTATATGAACTGAAGTGGCTTGCTTAATCTTCCATACCTCATATTTAGCATTTATAAAATGAGAATAACATATTTTTTTCTCTTAGATTTGCTAGGAAAGTTAAATAAGTTAACTTATAGAAAGTACTTAGAAAAGCTTGATATGTGACACACATCAATGTTTGTTCTATTACTGAATATTCACAAAATCAGACCTGGGAAGTAAATGTTGTTCTTTTCTTTTTTCTAGGTGAGAAAGCTTATTTTGCAAGATTGACTCATTGTTAACTTCTATGGTCAGAGTTAATAAGCCACAGAGGCAGGATTTATTTTTATTTATTTATTTTTTGTGTGGTACTGGGTATTGAATGCAGGGACATTCTACCTCTGAGTTATACCCCTAGCCCTATTTTACTTTTGATTTTGAAATTGGGCCTCACTAAGTTTCTTAACGAGGACTTAATTTGCTGAGGCTGGCCTTGAACCTGTGATCCTCCTGTCTCAGCCTCCCAGTACTGGGATTATAGGCGTGCGTCACCACGCCCAGCCAGAGGCAGGATTTAAATCTAATTCAGCCTAATACCAAACAACATGTTCTTTCCACTACTTCACGCTGTCTTTCGGTCATTGGACTATAATTCTCATGTCATCACCACTCTAATGTTCATTACACACAGTCTTTCTAGTTCTCTGAATTTTCAGAATGGTTATGGTGCTGCACTTAGTCCATTGCTCTTTCAAAGTGCACTTGGTCTACTTACTTGTATGTGACAAGTAGTGATTGTGAATGAACCTGCTTTAATCATTCACTTGCAGATTTTTATGTAGACTAAGTTTTTTAAATCAGTTAGGTAAATACCTAGGAGTGCAATGCTGGATTGTGTTTAACTTCATAAGAAGCCGCCAATGTGTCTTACAAAGAGACTGTACCATTTGCATTCCTAGCAGCAATGAATGAGACTTCTTGTTGCTCCCCATCATCTTTGGAAATGAGGGGCTGTCAGACTATTTTATTTTAGCATTCTAATATATGTGCCTTTCCCCTTTTAGTTTTAATAAACAGAAATAGCACCTGCTACCTCCTTACGATTTAAATACAAGCTATAATTAAGAATCTTGCTTTCATGTTTTGATGTTCTTAGTGCTTTCCCAAGATTTTATGACTGGATTTTAAACTGCTTAAAACATTCATTAGTTAACAGCACTCTTGTCCATGATACTAATAGGCAAAACCTTTCTTTTGAGGTTAGTAAAAATAAGACCTTGGAGGGAGTTAGATGGTATTTATGCAGTGAAAAATGAAATATTTTAGGAATTTGGGTATAACTTTGAAGGGCTGTGACCAATGGGATCCTATTTGTTGACGATGTGGAAAGTATAAGATGTCCAGAGGAAAGCTGTGATTCCTTTCAGTACTATCAGTGGCCAGTAAGTCAAACTCAACTAAAACTTCTATTACTCAATTCATTTTTATAAGCAGGAGTCTCAAGTTTCTTAAACACTGTCCTATGCATCTTTTCTCAGGTATCAGTACCATTTAATATCTGTAAAATTCTTAACATAAAACAATCAAAGCAAAACACTTATCTCTGATGTAGAGCAGAAGAAATGGAAGACTAGATAGGTCAGGCTGCCTGCATGGGGTCACCACATTGGTTTGTGGTGAAGGCAGGTTTAGACTACGAGATTTGGATGGAAGGGTGTGTGCCTTACTTACTGCTCCCTCACCTACATCTACTGAAAAAGAGCAGTGGTTATTTCTGGCTTTTCTTTGAGCTAAAAGAGAGTTTATTCTTTCCTTATTGTGCAAGAAACGTGATGTGGACCCATAATCATATTATATATCAAACCCATCGCTCATTTTTGTTATCCCATTGAAAAAATTTATAGTAATGTGATACATTTGCTTTTTAAAATACTTTTAATCTTTACTCCTTTTGAATCTATCAACTCAGAAGAACATGCTGCCTCCCCTCTCCCTCTCACTCTTCCTTTTTGTTTGATGACTTTTCTTAATTATATTGATTATTTCTTGCTCATGGGTCTAATTTTTTATCTATTATGTTATTTCTCTTTTTTTCATTGTTCTTTACTGTATAATTCAACTTTGACCTATCTACAAATTCTAATAATATGCTATTTAATTCTTCTGGCAATTAATAAAAAAATTAAGTAAGATTAGAGAAGCATCCTAAATTCTATACTAGATGAATTACTATTCTTAGCCTGGAGTGGAAGTTCAGATCTTCAATTTCAAGTGCTGTTGGTGGCATTTCTTCTGCAGTTTATTTAAATTAATTTGGTGAGTAAAGTTTTGTGAGTCACAATTATGATGTTACTCAAAGTAAGGCATTGTAAGTCGGGCGTGGTGGCGCACGCTTATAATCCCAGTACTATGGGAGGCGGAGACTGGAGGATCCGGGTTCGCAGCCAGCCTCAGCTCTCTCTCTCTCTCTCTCTCTCTGTCTCCCTCTCTGTCTCTCTGTCTCTCTCTGTCTCTCTCTCTCTACTTAGTGAGGCCCTCTGCAACTTCGTGAGACCCGGTTTCAAAATAAAGTATAAAAAATAGGGCCGGGAGTGTAGCGCGGAGGTAGAACGCCCCTGGGTTCAATCCCCGGCACCGCAAAAAAAAAAAAAAAGTAAGGCATTGTATATATGGTGAATTCCCTTTATTATCTCATTCTTAGGCCATATTTCAAAAGCAAAAATATTAATCTCTTTTGATTTATTTTCCATGAGCCTGCTTGGCTAAATATTCCCATATGTTATATTTTCCCTCTGGGGAGCTGTGGATCATTATTTGTTGTGAATGGTTTTTGTAGGTATCTTAGGGTTCTCTTCACCTATTTCTGTTCCCCATAATGGTGCTTAAAGTGAGATCTGCTTCAAATCTGTTTCAGCCGAATCTTCTGTTTGAGCTTGCTGTGTTGTGCTTTTTCTTATATTTCTTCCAACTCTGATCATAACTTTAGAAGAGAAATGGGAATTTTCCACTGTGAAGAAAACAGTCATAGATTTAGAAATAATGGAATTTTTCTCTGTGATATAAATTAGTTTTGTTTTATCTTTTGTGGACAGCTTGTACACTGTTATGCACCACTAATTCTATATACTTCCTCACAGCATTCTATGAATCTTTTCTCATTTCTTCATTCAATTCTAGTACCTCAGGGTAATTTTCATTGACCTCTTTTTTGTAACCATCCTTTTTTATTGTGATTTTCAATCCTACATTTTAATAAAAAGCATCAACATAAATCTGCCAAATATTTAAAAGTTTGCTTCTCTTAATTTATCATTACAGTTTTTCTTTAGTGCTACATTTCATCTTAATATTTTAGATAGAAAATTTAACATTCAAGGGACTTTGGCTTGTTGCAAATATGTAAAACTTTAATTCAAGGTTCCAAAGGTTTTAGTTAGGCTAAAATTAACTGTATTAACTGTAGGAAAAGGTTTATTAAAGCAGGGATGTTTGTACACATTTAGAGGAAATACTTGCCCCATTAGAGTAATTGTCTTCCCTCCCTCCCTCCCTCCCTCCCTCCCTCCCTTCCTTCCTTCCTTCCTTCCCTCTGTGGTACTGAGGATTGAACCCAGGGATATTCTACCTCTGAGCTACACCACCAGTTCTTTTTTAAATTTTTTTTGTTTTGGAACAGGGTCTTGATAGGTTGCTGAGAGTCTCACTATGCTGTTCAGGCTGTCCTTGAACCTGCAATCCTCCTGTCTCAGCCTCCCAAGTACTGAGATTATAGGTGTACACCACCACGCCAGGCTAGAGGAGAAGTTTTCAAGTACTTTGTTCCATCAGTGCAAATAGTTATTGAGTATTTTCTGTTTTCAGGAAGTTTTTTTAGGTACTGATGATCAGCAAGGAGAGAAATAGAAAGTAGGAAGGCAGATAGTGAAAATAGCACACAAATAACAAATAGGACAACTTGAGAGTGACGCATCTGTGAAGAAAAAGAAGACAGTGGGATGCAGAAGAGAGCGGAAGGTCTTAAATAATCAATATGCTAATGAGAACCATTTTAATTCATTTAAGCAATTCCAATATGATTGCTATATGATGGTAGTATTTGTGTTGTTTCAATGGTATTTCTGGACTCAGAGTTCCAGGAATGAACTTTAAAAACATCTCTCACCTTCATGTGCAGGAGTTGATGGCGTTCTGGTTTCTTCACTGATGTCTGAGTGGCGATTGTCTTAGGAAGGAGGCAGTGTGGCTGTATCATTGGACTTGGTTCTGCACAGGGTCCCAACTGGTGCTCATCCATTCTACAGATATTTGTCGAGTGCCCTCCATGAACCAGGCCTGTGCTGGCTGTGGAGATTTGACAGTGAAGGCAGAAATATTCTTGGCCATCCTGCACGTTAGTCTAGAGATGAATGAGGATCACAGGACATGAGCTAAAGAACTCCAGCAGCCAAAGCTGCTTGGCGATAGCCGCTGGAAGAGAGCCGCTCCAAGGGAAGTGGACGCACCATCCCAAAGACTGGGGATCTGGGGCTCAGAACTTCTCTAGTGACAAGGGAAGAACCCGTCAGGAAAAAAAAATCCTAGCCAGGCATGGTGGCACACACCTGTAATCGTACTATTTGGAAAGTGGAGATGGGAGGATCATAGGTTCGAGGCCAGTCTGGGCAATTTAGTGAGACCCTGTCTCAAAGTAAAAATAAAAAGGGCTGGAGGGCTAGAGGTATAGCTCAGTGGTAGAGCACCCCTGGGTTCCATCCCCAATACCAGAAAAAAAAAATCCACAAATCAAATGTATCCTTAAGCTTTCTCTCATTTGCATTTTCTTTCTTTCTCCACATGTACACCCACACATATATACATATATGCATAAATTATATAATGCTTTACTATTGATATGAACTTTTACAAGTATTATTTTATGATTGTTGAGCTCCATAGTATAATTATGCCCATTTTACAGATGAAGTAATTAAGGCCCAGAGTGTAAGTTACTTACCCCAAATAACTTAGCTAAAAAATAATTGAGGCTGGATTGGAATATAGTTTTTCCAACTACAGAAAATGAGATCAGTTGCCTTTACCCTTTCACATTTTTCTGTTTCTAAAAGTAAATGGTAACACATATTAAAAGAACCATTTCTGTTTACCAAAACAAATACCCCCCAAACCCTGCATGTATGTTACTGTATACTGCTGTATTTCACTTCAGCCAACTTTTTGAATTAAAAAGTATTTCATAAATACCTATTGCCAATGATGATTCTGGCTATGGAAGTATTTTCCTAGTTCCAAATGGGAGATAGAAAAAAAGTCCAGAAAGTAAGGATTTTGAGCTGATAAAAATGAGAAAAATACAGCTCATACTTTTACTATAGCTAATTTCTTAAAGTTTTGCATGGCTTTCTCTTCAATTTAACTTGTGGCACTTAGTGGTCAGGTACCATGTTTAACTTTTTGTAACCATATCACCAAGGCCAGAGTGCTTGGCAGGGTAGGTATCCAAGAAATGTGATTAGAAAGAAAAAGAGGCTGAGAAAATGTCCTAGAGCAAGGGAAATAAGGATTAAAGACAAACACATGCAAAGAGTAATCTCCTACACTGGTTCCTGGACTAAGGAAAAAATAGGTATTAAAGGACATTATTGGGACAATAAGCAAAATTTGGATGTGGACTGAGGATTAAATGATAGTATTGTATTAAAATGCTTTGAAATCAATTAGGGGTTAAGGGGTGCAATGTCTGGTATTTCTCTGAAATGGTTTCTCGGTGTGTACATATAAGTGTAGACAGGAGAGAGGGAAGATAAGAAAGTAAACAGGGCAAATTGTTAAAAAATTAATGAAACTTGGTAAAGGAATATAGGATTTTTTTCACTATTCTTGCAACTTTTCTGTAAACTTGGAATTATATCAAGATAAACATTTCAAAAATTGTTGAATAAAGTTAAACTTAAAATAGTTCATAAGTCCATATGGACTTTCTTCTACTGGGTTGTGATCCCAATTGAAAAACAAACAAACAATAATAACACAAAACCAAACTAAACTCCCAAAAAAGCATAAGTGAATTTAAGACCCTGTAGCTTGTTTTTACATTTAACACATTTAAGACCTAGTAGCCTATTCTTACACTTAAACAAATTTTGTTTTTCCTGGTATTATCAATAATGCACCCGTTTCTATAAAATCAGCATCCAGATTGGAGCTCATCAGTGGAGTTTATTTTCCTCTCGTTTTGTGGTCTTACAACCTTGGATTTAGTGATGTGGATCTTTAAGGTGAAACTGGAGTAGTATCTGAACACAGCCCCACTCTGTTTAGCTAATATTGCAGGGCAATTGGTATCAGAATAGGGGATTGGTTTTTCCATGTTCCAGAATATTTTGTTAAGATTTTCTACACAGTAAATACTATGTAATAACAAAAGCACATATTTCAGAATAATAAAAATAAAAGTGCTGACAACTTGTGTGTGTGTGTGTGTGTGTGTGTGTGTGTGTGTGTGTTACTGGGGAGTGAACCCAGGAGCATTCTACCTCCAAGATACACCTCCCCTAGCCCTATTTTATTTTATTTTTTAATTTTGAAACAGGGTCTCACTAGGTTGATGAGAGTCTCACTACTTGCTGAGGCTGTCCTTGAACGTGCCATCCTCCTGTCTCAGCCTCCCAAGTACTGGGATTACAGGTGTGTGCCACCACACCAGGCTAAGTGTTGACTACTTCTGTGAGTGACAGCTACATTAGGACATATAACTTTCTTCTTATAATCCTTTTACTATTTTATTTTGATAATTTTGGACTTCCTCAATAGTTTGCCTGAATTTAAAAAACCTCATCAATCATTGGCATAATCTCCTCTGTAGACTCTGATTTTTTTATTGCATCCCTGACATTTTAAATACCAGGGTAAATTATTTTTTACAGTTTGTCTTCAGTCATTAGATAATATTGCAATGTGCTATGAATGTGTTTCTCTTTTTAGTAGTGGTGCTTTCTGCATTTCCCTTCAGGAGTGCACAGTTAATTCAGTAGATTCTTCACTCGAAGCTGAATATCACACTCAGTAGGTGTTTAGTGTTTAGATGGAGCTAATGGGTAGGTAAGGTGAACTATTTAGAAAAGATGAAAACCCCTGTTATAACAACAATATATGGTTAAAATTATTACCACTCCCTGGATCTTTGCGTGAATGACAGGTCAGAACATTCAGCACAGGTTGGATATTTATTTCCCCTCTTGCTGGAATAGGCAAATGAATTATTTAAAAAAGTGTCTCTTTTGGATATATATTTAACTCCTTAAAACCTTAGTTATTATATAGAAATAATGGGATTTATTTAAGTGAATTAACTTCAGATCTCAAACTTATTTAGTATCCTAAGCAAACACAAAGCAGGCAATATTATCTCAAGTTTCCTGCGGTCTCCTCAACATTCCCCATCCCCAACCCAGTCCCTGCATCACTCACACACTTCATGCTATGTAGAACCAAACATTTGATTAAATAATGGGATAAATCTAGTCCGATTACAGGAAGCAAACTTCCAAATAACAGTGGTAGTCACAGATCACTGTCTCTACACTTACCCTAGTGTTAGGTTAGGTAAATAGGTGGGATTTGTGGGAGAGAGTAAATATTGGTATTACCACAGTGGGAACTTGATGGTGCTTGACTTTGTTCTTACCTCAGCCCTTGAATAGTAGTTCTAACTAGTGTAATAGGGATGTTGGTAATAACTTTTACTCCAGTATCAGTTCTACATACAGCAATATTTAAGTTTATAGACAAGTTGTTTAAAAAGATTGTCCATATTGGGAGATTTACACTCAGAACAAGGTTACCATAGTCACAAAGCAAAAAAAAAATCTCAAATATCTATTTGCCTTCTGGGGCACCCAGGCCAACTGTTCCACTGTTAGTGGGATAGAAAAAACAAACAATGTTGGCCTTTGACATCTTTCTGCAAACGAGAAAGAAAATAGCAACAATATTTTGGCAAGGCTGAGAATGGACTGAGAAGAGAAAAGCCAGCTTGCTGTGTTACTTTTAGTTGTGACTCTCCATAGCTCACCGAAGAAGCATTTTTAAAGGAATGACATCTTTCATAGTGTGAGAATTCAAGATCTTACAGCTCTGTAATATCTTTTTCCTGTCAAGTACTAGATTCAGTTGACCTTTTGGATAATGCATTTTTGCTTGCTTTCAAATCTTAAGAGAGATCTCTCCTATAACCTTTTGTTTTCTTTAGGAGCTAAAGAGTGTTACAGGAATAATGAAGGTTTATGGGAATAAGAAGAGCTCCAAATTTAGACAGTTTTGTTTTATATCTCTTTTGGGTCAGCTAGCCCTAAGCTTACCTATAAGAAGAAACTAAGTCCTTGGTGCTCTTTCCTTCCTCCTCCTGCTTCTGTTTTGAATATTCCCTACTTCCTATGTGACATTGTGTGTGTGTGTGTGTGTGTGTGTGTGTGTGTGTGTGTGTGTGTGTGTTTTACTGGTGGGGACTGAAAACTTGGGCATTCTACCTCCAAATTACACCTCCAGCCTTTTAAATTTTTGCTTGGAAACAGGGTCTCACTAGGTTACTGAGAGTCTTATCATGTTGCTGAGGCTATCCTTCCACCTGCAATCCTCTTCTTGCAGCCTTCCAAGTCCTGGTATTAGAGATAAGCATCACCATGTCCAGCTTATGTGACACCTTTTTTCATGCTTCCTGTCTCAAAGAAGTGGCACACCCTCCTCGTGGATCCCTTCTGCTTGATACTTTCTCCGTTGGGCATGCCATTCCACTGGAGGGAGTGTTGAATGACAGCACACAAGGTGGAATGAGCAAGGTGCATATGTACATTGGAACTACTTTGCTTTGAGAAATGATTCTTGTCTCACTCAACATTCTCACTGCTGTAATCCAAAACAACTGACCACACAATTTAGAGGAAGGGGGATTTATTTGCTCACAGTATTTGGAGATTTGGGGTTCAGTCCATGTTAGTCCGGGTCTGCAGAGCTCAGGGCATGGCGGTGGGAAGAAGAGAGAGAGCACAAGCCTCTGCTCTCACATCGTGGTGGCCAGAAGCAGAGAGCAAGCAAGGGGAGGAGAGAACCATATATGATCCCCAAGGCTACACCCCCCATGGACCCTTCTTTAGCAACCAAGCCCTACTTCCAACATTGCTACCTTGTTTCCATGAGGGATAGGGGGGCATTCTGAATCCAAACCATTATAATTCTTGTGGGTCATTGTGAGCAGTGAGAACAGGGAATGATTTTTTTATGCTATGTCAATAGGATCTGCCAGTACATCTTACTAGATATTCCATGTCCAAATTAATGTCCTACTTCCTGCCCCCAAATTTAAGGGTTTGGATTTTCACTAATGTCTTCTATTCTCTGGCACAACTTTCCATGAATTTGTGGTATGTGTCCTGGTGAGATAATTACAAACTTGGCTTATTGTAGTCTGGTCGATTCTGAATGCTTTTATTGGGCAGTACTTTATTCTTTTTTAACTCTCTTTTAGTTCCTTCTGTACTAGAATTTGCATAAAATAGGATCTGACACACACCCACATGTACTATCAGTGACTACCATCTTCACTTTTCCTTCTAAGGCTATGATTTAAGAACATAAAGCCAAGGGATTATCATTATCCAGTCCATATTTTTTATATTATCTGTGTTTTTTACATTTCTACATTAATGAGGCTTCTTGAATTTAAGTTAAAATCTAAGGCAACATGAATTTTCATTTATTTATTCAACAAATATTTATTATATCCTGGGTGCTGGCACTGTGTAGGGACTGATTTGCTCATCAAAGAACAGCAGAACGCTATAAGTTAATTATACACCACTCTTTTCTTTTTCTCTCTGGGCATCTCAAACATCTTATGCTGAATTGTGGATCAAATACACAATCATACAGAAAGTAATCTGTCCTAATTTCTTAGTATCCTGGTGATTATCATACTATTGGACTTATGATTATAATACTAAAATACTAAAATTTAAAAGCCTTAATAGACTAAAAGCCTTCATATCTTTGCTTAGTAATTACCTATAACTGAGACTGAGATTTTTAAAAAGAAATAATTTAAAACAACCAGAAGAAACATCAAATGATGAGTTGGTGATATTTTTGGAATGTTTTTTATACTGACAAAATATTGGCAACAACAAAAAGTCCAATGATAAGAAATGTTCAATTAAAATATGACATGCTATGAAGCATGTTTAATAGACGTGTAAATGAGAACTGTGGAAAGGATGTGCTGCAGCATAAGAAAATGTTTAAAATGTCATAGCTCTGATTCCCCAAAAAACAGACTCTGAGATAGAGATTTGTACTCAGAAAGACTATAGGATAGTGCCCTCAGAGTCAGAGATCCAACCAGGAAAACCCTCATTGGGTTTCAAGGCCTGAGAATGATACTGTGGCTCTTAGCTGTCTGTCTGAGTCATCCTTTTTTTTCATGAAAAGTAGCACATGTTTGCACCTGAATGATTTCACCAGGACTTGGAAAAAAGTAGATGTGCAGAGGGAGACGTTAAATTGCTATATGTTGATGCTATCACAGCAAAAGTGGATGTCTTCAGAATTGCCCCCCCCCCTTGATTGAAGCAAGCAGGCTATTTGGGGAAGGGTCAGGGCCTTGATCCAGGTGGCCCCTTCAACCAAAGGCAGTCTCAGAGCAAGACTCACCTGAGGACGAACAGCTGCAAACACTCCTCAGTATCCATGAGAGATGAAATATTACACAAAAAGAAAAAAGCTAAACAGAGTGTTTGTGTACATTATGAATCCAACTATGTAAAATATGTATGGATATATACAAAAACAGGAAGAGGGCACAGAAAAGTGAACAAAGCTATGCCACAAAAGTGGAAGTACTCATAAGAACATAAACCTTTCACCAAATAAACAATGAAACCAGATTATAATTTCCTTTTGCAATAATGGAAGAATTCATGAATATATTGTCTCCTCCTCTTCCAATTTGAAAAGATGAGCCTTTTTTGTTGTTGTTTTTAATGTTTGCTTGTCTCAGACTTCCCCGTGTGTTCTTTTTTGTGGAGTTTGACAGAATGTGGTAATAAAGATGGCTCAGTGTTCTGTCAGATCTACTTTGAGATTGTAACAAATGCAAAGAGTTGCTTTGCTTGGGGTGTTAACTTTAACCATTCCTGAGGTGGCCTCATGTAGGATGCCAAAAAGGCAGTGGTTAGGAGTCTGACCCCTACACATGTCATTCGTATTTATTTTCACAGTCATAACTTGCTTCCTTACCCAGCCCAGCATCTTATATATGCATGACCGAAAGGTAGTTAGGCACAAAAACTGTGAATGGCACAGGGCAAAGAAATCAAATAAGAGACTGAAAGGTAGTTTGAAATGTACATTCTATTGGAAAGGTATAAATACAGATACCTATTTTTCCAAGTTAAAGCACATAGGCACAAAAGACTATAACCCTGGCATAGAACTTCTCATGATAGCTCCCCTTATCTGAAATGGATTCTCTATATCTCTATTGCTTTCTTGTTTCCTTCCAAAGCATAACTTATGCTGTCCTCCCAAATCACACACACTGTGTGTTTTTTCCTAATGTATCCTTGCTTTATCTATTTTAAACAGTTCTTTACTGTTACCTTTAATGCATTTGAATTAGTTCTTTGAAAATATGAGCAGACAAAGGAGTACATGAGACCTATTTTCAGGTACTTTAAGGGACTTCTGTGAAGATAGGAGGTAGATTTGTTCAAATCACCACAGAGGATATAATAGAAGTAGTTATAGAAATAGATTTCACCTCAAAATAAAAGGAACTTTATAATTTCCAGAAATACTCAGGATTGGAAGAGCAGCCTTCACAAGCTGCCCATCACTGGTGATATTTAAGTAGAGGAAAGGTGACTGTGTAGGAGGACCACTGTCTTTTGAGGGAGGTTGATCTGGGTAGTCTGTGAAGTTACAGTGCTCTTGATGGCTTCATGCATTGATGGAATGCAAAATGTTGTGTCACCAAATTACCTTTTAAGCAAATACACAAAGTCATGTGTTTGCATCCACCCAGAGCATGAGTATTAGAATTGCTTGTTTGTGAATGCTTTGAAAATGCTATCATATGTTAATAGGTCCATCTTTGACTCATGTGAATGCACTTATTTCTATCATACTTATAACCTGATGCCCTTTGGCTAATGAAATACGTATTTGAGAACTTTGGCTAAGTATCCTTACCTATTGCAATAGGGAGATTACAAAAAAAAAAAAACCAGATTCTCATTAGTATTATTTCTTTACTACAGCACAACTTTTATTCCAAAAGTAATGCTCTCATACACATTGGACAGTGGCTCAGCTTCCAAGACTTGGTTGGCAACTTTGAGGAGGGTGAATCACAACTCAGCAATTTTAGAAGGCATAACAATCAAAGAGGCGTTAGCGGTGATTAATAGTTCTGAGCAAGCCTTCTGAGGATCCATTGGTGTGGAAATTATGCTCTTCTGCTGCTACTACTGTGGCTTCCAATTTGAACAGGACTGTCATCAGCAAAACCCAGAATCTATGTTTTCACATAGTAATCTCCTCTCCTACCATCTCAACCAGTAACCTCCTACCACCACCTTCTCTGGTAAAAGTGCTGGCATGGGAAATGACGAGAATATTTATCTGCAGGGAGATTCCAGAGCCTGTGAGCTACTGCCATATTTTCACAATGTGGCAGATTGCATTTCTGAAACAGGAGCCAGGTGTGGGAGCAGAGCTGAGGCAGGTGCTCCTGCAGCACGTCTTGGTAATTAGCTTATGTTTGCGAGTTCTTTGTCTCTGCCCCACATTGCTGCCAGGTTCCTGGCTTGGTGTCTTCCATAGCAACATGCCATGGTACTGGAGAAGAAAGGGTGGGGAATGTGATGAACTTTTTTATTACTTAACAGGTAGCCGACATCTGATATAGCAAGCATAGCACAGAGCCCTGATAAGGCTGCCTGATTTTGCATGTGCTGCCCTGAGTCTGTCCACGTCAGTACTCTACACCCGTGACTATCTCTTGTTGATGGAATAAAACTTTGTCAAATAATAAGCATTCACACCTACTAAATCAGTCGTTTGGCATAACTTGGCTATTATGGTTTGGAAATAAAATGTCCCCCAGAAAAGCTCATGTGTCAGACAATGTAACCGTGTTCATAGGTGGAAAATGGCGGGAGGAGGAGGATCACTGGAGGGGTGTCCTTGGGAACTGCATCTGTCCCTGCCTACCTCCCTCTCTCTCTCTCTGCTTCTGGCTACCATGAGCTGAGCACAGCTTTTACCTGCCACCTCAGTTCTGCCTTTGAGCCAGCAGACCATGGACTGACCTCTGAAACCATGAACCTCAAATAAACCTTTCTTTATCTAAGTTGTGCTTGTCAGGTATTTTGGTCACAGTGATGAAAATGCTAACTAAAACATTGATTAACTTCGAGTAAAAAGAATTGCTGGAGAACAATGAAGGGTATAAAAAGCAGCAATGGGTAAAAACAAACAAACAAACAGACATATGCATACCTATGAGTATATATGTACTATAATATTACATACTATATATGTCACATATGGTATATCTATTATACACAGATGCACAGCCAGTCACACAGATATATTTGTTAATTATTTCTTTTATATATTCATTCAGAAATTTTGCTACAAGGCCATGGATTAGGATAGTAGTCCTCAGTTAGTTTCTCAAAAGCTCCCTGGTACTCTAGTTAACTCTTACTTATCCTTTATATGTAGCAGCAGGTTTTTTTTTTTTTTGTATTGGGGATTGAACCCAGGGGCATTCTATCTCTATGCTATACCCCCAGCCCTTTTCATTTTTTTGTTTTGAAACAGGGTTTCACTAAGTTGTTGAGGGTCTTGCTAAGTTGCTGAGGTTGGCCTCAAAACTGTGATCCTTCAGTCTCAGCCTCCCAAGTACTGGGATTTCAGGCATGTACCACCACACCCAGCTAGGCATATCAATTTTCAAAGGAAGCTTTCTTTCATCCAGTAGACTACATGATGCCCCTATCATATGCTCTCAAATCATTCTGCCTCTTATCATCATAACACCAGATTGTCACATGTATTTATTGGTACTGCTGTTGGATTATGTGTACAATTATTGGATTTTTTTCCTGTCACATAGTTCAATAAGGTTAAAACTCATTTCTATTCTGATAATCCTTGTATCCTCACTACTCACCATTGAGACTGATAGAGAAATTAAAGAAAAGAATAAATAAATGGTGAACAGGATATAAGAAACAAGCTGCTATTATGTGATTAATGCTAGGATGTGAGTAATCACAAGGCGCTTTGGAAGTCTAAAAGTACAAGCATCTATCTTAGTCTTGAAATGTCAGGGAAAACATTCTGGAAGGATTAAGATGTAAAAATATACAAGCTGAGGGTCAGCAGATAACTAAATATGGTAGGCAGGAGAATAGAATTCTAGTTAAAGAAAGCACAAAACCAGCATGTATAGATGCCTATAAATGAAAGAGAGAGACTGTTGAGCATGTTCAGGAAACTCCAAGTGGTTCATAATGGCTGATATAGAGATGAGAGATGGGGGGACTTGAGAATGGAGCAAGGTGCATTGAGTAAAGACTAGATCAAGTCCTTCTGAGTTTTGACTTTACTTTGAGTGCAGTGGGTAGTCATTGGAGGGCTTTAGATAGAGAAATAGTGATAATATTTATGATTTATAAAGGGCATATTGAAAATGGGTTAGAGAGAAATGGGAGAAAACAGAAAAGTCAGCTAGGAGGCTGATAAAATAATTCTATACTGTTGATCATGGTGGCCCAAAACAGAATGGAAATATTTAGGATAGAGAGGCTGGCAAAATCAGGGGAGATCATCATACAAATTAACATAACACACACATACACACATACATACGCAGTCAGATTTTTAAAATTGGTGCACTCTAATCATACATCATGATGAAATTCAGAGTGATAGCGACATACATGCACACAGTACTCAGCCTCCACCCAACTCCAACTCCTCTCCCTCACCCTGCCTGTAATAAAATTATATTTTGTTCATTATTCTGACAATTTTAACTTCATTTTATATAGTACAAAATCAAATATTTTTTGTATGTTTGCTTTTCTGGATAAAGCATACATAGAATCTCTTAGATTTTCTTCTAAAATATTGATTTGTTTGTATTTTGTATTATAAGCTTTTATTTGATCTGGAATTTGATTTTGTTTGAGGCATGAGATGAGATTTAATTTAATTACTTTCCAGATGGCTAGTGCCATTTATTAAATAAGCCGTACTTTTCCCATTGAATTACAATACTATTTTGAAAAATATTACAACTTTTCATACACACAGATTTATTTCAGCAAAAAGATACAATTTTACTCTTCTTTCCAATGTGTATACTATTTTATTTTCATATCTGACAGCACTTGCCAGGTTCTCCAAGATAATATTGAATAGCAATGATAACATCAAACACGCTTGTCTTTTTTCTGATTTTAGTTAAAATGTTTTTAATTTTTTTACCATTTAGAATAAACTTTGCTTCTGAGTTTTGGAGAGCAGCTTTTATTCTATTTGAGCAGTTTATATCACTATTTTACTAAA
The DNA here is from genome assembly GCA_004027185.1 of Glis glis. Lineage (NCBI taxonomy): Eukaryota > Metazoa > Chordata > Mammalia > Rodentia > Gliridae > Glis > Glis glis. The sequence goes on along the minus strand of PVJS01005419.1, from coordinate 36,236 downwards.
CATTTTTATTAAGGTTGTTGAATCTCAGACATTTCAGAATCTACTGATATAATCTTTTATTATTTGATTTTATGAATGTAATAATTTATGTTGATAGATTTTCTACTGTTGAACTAGTTTTTCATTTCTGATATAGACATTACTTGGATATGATATTTTATTGCTTTATAAGTTGCTGGGTTCTGTCTGCTACTATTTTGGTACTAGGAATACTATTCATAAGAGAAACCACCCTTAATATATACAATATAGGATATTGACCAGTTTTATGGGGGTTTAATATATCAATAGTTAAATTTTTTTCTATGGCCTGAAAATATTTAAATAGCTTTGGAATTATTTATTTAATTTTTCTTAATTGACAGAACTAGATTACCCATTTCTTCTTGGATAAATTTTATTTATATTTTACCAGTTACCTATTCACATTCCTTATGGTTTAAACTTGAAATGTCCCTCAAACCTCATTCTCTGGAGGCAGCCATGCTTGGAGGCAGGTCCCTAGGGTTTGTGACCTTGGGTACTGTATATATGTCCCTTACCCTTTCCCTTTTCTCCCTCTGCTCCCACCATCATGCCCTAAGAACCTGTAGCCCTGGCTCCTGCTTGGTAGCCTGCGTAAAATGAACTTTATATACATGAACTGAAATCTTTAGAACCATAAGCCAATAAGTCTTCCTTCCTCTAAGTTGTGGTCATCAGGTATTTGGGGTCACAGAGGTGAGAATGCTGACTGAAGCAACATAACATCAGATCATTGTTGGAGTTTATGCAACTTGAAGGTTGACCTCCTGCTGTGGCATTTTCCCATATTAGTGTGGAATGATGTCCTCCCTCTTTCATTATAGAGCATCTCCCAGAATATCCATGATCCTAGTTAGTGCCTTATCTCTAGTTCTCAATGAAGGCAATGTTTCCCTTTCTAAACGTGGAGGTCATATTTTTTTTTTACAATTTTATAAAATAAGTAAGTTTAGCCTTTAAATGATATTGATACAGCTGAAAACTAAGCTTTTTTTTCTTCACCTGCCACATAATCCTTACCCCATCACACTCAGTCTTCTGTCCTTAACTCTCTACTGAAACTGCCATATCGAAGATCCCCAAAGATCTGACAAATCAGGCTGACTGATATCTGTCCTTTTCTTATTTAACTTATTGTGGCATTTAATGGCTGCCAGTTCCCTATTCCTTTCTATTAACTTCATCAATATTTTAATTCATCAGCATCCAGCCAATATTTATTCAGCCAGGCAGATGATAATACAATGAGCAAGATATGCATTTATTCCTAGGCAAAGGTTTTATCCTTTTGATACTGTGCTTATGACACAAGAATTAGTCTTAGACAAGCTTCACCTGGACACCCGGCTCTAACACCTACAGTTGTATGAACTTGAACAAATTTCTTAACATTCTTACCTATAAAATGAGGGCATTAAAAATGCCCACATAGAGCACATAGAGCCTGGTGTGGTGGTGTATGCCTGTAATCCCATTACTTGGAAGGCTGTGATAGGAGGATCACAGGTTCGAAGCCAGCCTCAGCAACTTACTGAGGCTGTCAGCAACTTAGCGAGACCCTGTTTCCAAATAAAAAATAAAACAGGGCTGGGGGTGTAGCTTGGAAATAGAATGCCCCTCGGTTCCATTCCCAGCACCACACACACACATATAAATATTCACATAGGAATTTCAATAAGGATTAAATAATCTATGAAAGTATTTACCACACTTTTTTTCTACTCTTACTGGGACAGCCTAAGTCAATATATTCCTCTTTTAAAGATGTTACATCATTTCTCTGGCTGGTGTCCTTCACTCTGGCCTTGGCAATCTCAAGTCCAGCTTCTGTGATGATGCTCATTACTTAACTACTCATCTCCACTCCTGTTTGCCAGCCATTACACGCTCACTGCTTGCTCTTTCCTGACTATGGTGGGCTCTCCCACCTTCCTCCTTTGTCCATACTCCATTGCAGTCTATCTGCTGGGGGGCCCTTCTTCCCTTCCTTGTTGGCTTTTTGAACACCTGCTTTTTTTCAAGTCTCTCTTCAAACATCTCCCCAAGGACAGGCAGGAATTCTTTTTTCTTTACCTCCTTAGGTACACTTGTGTGCCTCTGTGATACACCCATCAATGTGATAGGCCTGTGGAAAAGAAAAGAGCATACATTTTTGCTTTGGTATTCTTTCATGTGGCACATCTGTAATCTTAAAAGATGGATAATGTTTGTCATACAAATACTTAGAGGATTTCTTAGTTTCTATGAAAGAATGCTGTTCTCCAGGTGCCGGGCATTATGCTTGTATTAAGTATGTATATGTCAGTAGAACAAGGTCCTATACAGAGGTGGGATGGGATAGCAGGTGAGAGACAATAGGACCATCTCATGAAGGAATGGATTATTTTTTGTTTAGAGCTAAAGGATGTTAGCATTTGGCCATCCCCCTTTTTAAAAGAGGCAAATTAATGATAATTTAAAATTCTGACTTCTACCCACTAATGTGAGAAGTTTTATTATCAATTTTGCCTCCTGAGGAAATGTACTCTTTTAGATCCAAATGTATAGCTGTCATAGCATCTTGTGATACAAGGAGATGAGCATTGTCTATAGGTTTTATGTGATTTACTGTAAGTAGAGGTTTGTGTCAATCGTAGGCAGAACCTTGGGAGTCAGAACTGTGGCAACTGTTTGAATTAAACTACTTTGTCTGTGCTCTCTGATTTTTGAGATAAGGTTTAAAAGACATTTGGCTATCGATTTGTTCTATATTCATAGAAATTGGAGTGATGTTACCCAGTTTCAGTTTTTCAAACTCTTTAAGAAATTCTGCTCTTCTTTTCCAATCTTGTAGAGTTTAAAACTTGTGGACAAGCCAGGCGTGGTGGCACACGCTTGTAATCCCAGTACTTTGGGAGGCGGAGACCGGAGGATCCAGGTTCGCGGCCAGCCTCAGCGCTCTCTCTCTCTCTCTCTCTCTCTCTCTCTCTCTCTCTATCTCTCTCTACTTAGTGAGGCCCTCCGCAACTTTGTGAGACCCGGTTTCAAAATAAAGTATAAAAAATAGGGCCGGGGGCGTAGTGTGGAGGTAGAACGCCCCTGCATTCAATCCCCGGGACTACAGAAAAAAAAAAAAAAACTTGTGGACATAAAAACATTTTATTAGTTAATCGTATATTGTGGTTTACATACAATTACTGTGTATAGTATTTGAATGTAGCAAATTCAAAGCAATTAACTTTTTCTTTAGTGATATGAAAGTCACTTTATGACTTTATGAGCCTTAGTAACATCATTTGAAAACTAACAGTCGGTGTACCTTAAAGTACAGAGGTGATTTTTTAAAGCAACAAGGATTTCTAGTTGATAGAATGGTTTATACAGCCATTTTTATTTTCTTGCCTCTGGTGAATTTATTTACTGGTCATTTTCTGGATGATTATTTGAGATTCTGGCATTGGAATAGGACATGAGCTTACTGTACCATCTTCATATCTGTGTTGATCTTCAGTTAATAACTACAAGGGCATTTCCATAGTTATGAGCAATGCCAGTTAGAAGAAATTCCTTCTCTCTTCTGTGCTTATAGACCCCCAAAATACAACTCTTCCAAAATCAGAAGCAATCTATGGAATATTTTCAGTGGAATATATCTGGCCAAGTAGCCAGATTATGGATTTTTTTTACTCTGGATTTAGTTTTTAATAAGAATTTCATAATTAGAGAATTCCACAGCAACAAAGAACACCATCATCAAAGGTGGACATAGCTTTGTAGATGCTAGAATTTTTTAGTTACACTAGAATGATGATGCTATAAGGATTTGGAATAGAAGAAGTATTAGTGAAGGAAGTGAGAATGAATTTTTAGACATATAGCAACCAAAGTAGGAGAGTATGGTTTGATAAGCTAAAAGAGATGGGAATCTTAGGAGGAAAAAATGATCAATAGTGTAAAATTAAAAGAAAAACAACAAAGTTAAGTTAGATAAGGCAAAGCAGTATATATTAGTTTAAGTAACTATGGGAGCAGTTCCAATAGAGCAGTTAGCACTGGAGCCAAATTGCAGTGCATACCATCTATCCTGTGTTCCCACTTTCACACCAGAGAACTGGGCAGATAAATGCTCCTATTATCAACTCTGGCTGGTGTTACTGTTAGTAAATGCAGCATATGTTAAAGAGCAATCTTGTGACAAGGCAATGTAGGATGAGAGGTGGTGTTTTTATGAGGCTTTATAGGTGACTTTCTCAGCTAGCCTTGAACATCATGTCTATGAAACCAAAATTAATGTGAAATGTTTCTTAATAAAGGGACTCTTTCTCACTTAGGTTTCTACTTATTTTCATTTCACATTAACTTGAAGGACTTCTTTGTTAAACCGACCTCTTAACTTAGCTACCACAATTTTTAGACACTATAATAAGCTCTCAAAAACCATTTGATGTGTTTTGATTCTATGTGTTAAGCAGTGTTCTTGACAGTCTATTGCCTCACTTCTGGATGGAAGGAACATTCAAGCACTGATAAAGGTAGGAACAGCAAAGCGAGCTGCAGTGTCCTTCTGTCCTCCAGTTCTGCCCAATTACCAGAACTTCCTTAAAAGATGGAATAGACTGGACACAAAAATGTGAATATGTAAAGTACATGTACCAATTTCAACCAGGTCAAAGGAGAAGCCACAGAGTGATTCTGGGTAGAAGCTGTCTTTAACACGCAGACTATTGTCTATGCGTTATGCTCCTCTTTGGATGATAAATTCCCTGTATTTTTTCTTTGGTCATCCTCAACAATGGCTCTCACTAGATCACATGTGATTCTGCTTCTAAGGACTCTATAGTTCATTGTATGTATTTAATTTTTTGTTTATGTTTATTTTTCATTATAATTCTAGTGGTATAAGGTAGAGTCCCTTTTGTTGGGACATCTAGGAATAAGTATGTACTGAAAAAACAAAGACCTTGATTCTGTCTGGTCATATTTCTATTCTACTTTTGGCTGCTCTCACTTTTGTGATTGAAAGAATGCAAATCATTCCATGTTCTGCCATTTTCAATGTCTTGTTTTGTGACTCTCTCCCCAAGGTCTAGCTGACCTGCATGACTTCCCCTGAGATGGCTAACACAAGCCCTCCATTTCCACCTGATAGCTTGATGCCTTTTCTGGCTCACGTACTATAGATTCCCTCTCTGGTTGATATTTACTACTTAATGAGTACATTTTTATAAGATGTAAGATGGCAATATGCATGCTATATGAACATAACATAGAGACAACTGGATAGTCTGTAAAAACTTGAGAAATCTTTAAGTAAAAAAGTTATTTGTGATATTTTTAGCAAGTAGAGTAGGATATCAAAGATAAAAATGAATAATTAGCAGTATTTAAAAAGTCCATGCTCTGCAAGTTAAGGGGAAGAAAGGGATACATAGGAAGAGCATAGTGGATTTTTAAGGCAGTGAAACTACCCTGTGTGATACTATAATGGTGGGTATGTTTGTCAAAACCCATAGAATGTACACCATTGGGGGAACACTAATATAAACTATGGACTTTTGATGATAACAGTGGATCAATGTAGGTTCACTTGTTATATAGAATGTACCACTCTGGTAGGTGATGTTGAGGATGGGGGATGGTACGCGTGTATGGGGGCAGAGGGTATATGAGAAATATTTGTACGTTTCACTCAATTTTGCTTTGATCCTAAATCAGTCTGAAAAATAGTCTATTTAAAAGCAAACAAAACCCCCAAACATGTTCATTCTCATTAATATCTCAGAAGCATCCAAATGATGAACAAAAATTTACGATTTCCAATTAAAAAATGAATGAATTAACCTATGTGGGAAATTTGTGGGCGAAGGGAGGTGCTTCTTGTTTCACTCACTAGCTACCTCTTGTCATAAGCATTTTAAAAGCTACAAATCCAGTTATTTATATATGACTTTGCTAACATTTGCTTCTCATTTACCTTCAGGTTTGAAGTTTGAGGAGATTCAAGAAAGATTTGGTGAGGAATTCTTTAAGATATGCTTTGATGAGAATGAGAGAGTCCTTCGAGCCGTAGGTGGCACATTACAGGACTTCTTTAATGGCTTCGATGCTTTGTTGGAACACATTAGAACTTCTTTTGGAAAACAGGCCACTCTGGAGTCGCCATCGTTCCTATGCAAAGAGCTCCCCGAAGGCACTCTCATGCTCCACTACTTCTACCCTCACCAGGTGGTGGGGTTTGCGATGCTGGGGATGATTAAAGCAGCAGGAAAGAAGATCTATAGCCTGGATGTGGAAGTGGAGCAGGTTGCAAATGAGAAGCTGTGCTCTGATGGTTCAAACCCAGGCAATTGCAGCTGTCTTACTTTCCTTATCAAAGAATGTGAAAACACTAACACCATGAAGAACCTTTCACATGGGACCTCCCAGCTTCCTACAGACCTCAGAATCAGCATTAATACCTTCTGCAGAGCCTTCCCTTTCCACCTGATGTTTGACCCCACCATGGCAGTCCTTCAGCTGGGGGAAGGCTTAAGGAAGCAACTCCGGTGTGACACTCACAAAGTGCTCAAGTTCCAGGACTGCTTCGAGATTGTTTCTCCAAAGGTCACTGCCACCTTTGAGAGGGTCCTACTGCGACTATCCACCCCATTTGTGATTAGGACCAAGCTTGAGGCTTCTGGCACTGACAATAAAGACAAGGTAAGTAGCTGTGGGCTTGAGATGGGTGATGAGAACTAGTAGAATGGATGATTATTCCAATAGATCACATGCTGGCCATACTTGTAATTATTTAGGCAGGAGAGCTTTAAGTACCATTTGGAAGATTACTGGTCCCTGGATGTATGTAAAAAGATTTGGCCCTATTCCCAGCCATTTGCATAGTGTCTGCCTCATTCATTAATTTATTTCAGCACATACAAAGGAGACATTTATTAATACTAACCCATAGCAATTACAAAAATGGTAGGACTCACTATAATATTATAAACTCATGAATATTTCCACTGATTGAAGTCAAGCTGACAGAAATAGTAAGACTGATTTCAACGTTACAGGGTTTGGCTGCTTTATCCTTAAATAAATATAGGTAAAAAACCAGCTATACTATGAATATATTCTCTTCTCTTCTCAATTTCATTATCTAGAAACATCAGGTTTATATCCAACATTTGTCTTAATATACTGAATAATGTATTCTCCCAACGTTGGAGATTGACTATCTCAAGGCTTCTCTTCTAATTAAATTTTGTTATTGAAATAGATTCATTCCTTTAGGATATGTTCATTCCTTCAGGGAATCCAGTGAATACTAAGTATCTTTCTTGTGGATTTCTTTGAGTCATTTCTGGGAAATCTGGGTATAAATTGTAATAATGGTGAAAAGATACCAGAAATAAATCTTAAATTACTATTTAAGTAATTTAATTACTATTTAAGTTTATGCAAATATTTTGTCCCTCAGATAAAATATTTTAAAAGTTTAACATTAAAATAAATAGTGAAATGTAAAGGAAAAGCAGCTATTACCATTTTTATTTTTGGTAATACACTCTCAGTGATTTAAAGGAAAAATAATATTAATTTTCATGAGAGATATTTGAATGCATAGTCATTCGGTTTTGAATAAGTGTCTTTTCAAAATTTTTTATCAGAATAAATGAAGTTCTTTTAGGTTATTCATCTTGTTTACAAGCATTTTTCAGAAACTATTGGCTAAAGGAAGGAAGAATTGCAAAAATAATAAAAATTCAGTAAATGAATTACCTATACATATTCTAGAGTGTCTGTAATAATAAATAAATAAGCAAATAGCCTGATGAAAGCAGAGTCAGAGATGTTTTTAAGGATTTTATATAGTATTTTTTATAAAACAGTGCCAATTTTTTATATTCTTATTGGTGCATTATAGTCATACATCATTGTGAGGTTCAAAGTCATAGAAACAAACATGCACACAGCTCTTGGTGTATTTGCCTTTGGACCCACCTGCTACTCACCCCTCCCTTTGCATAACAGCGAGACTGGTTCTGAGGAAAGAAATAGTGCTAGTTTTATAATTAACTTTCATAATTTTGAAGTTCAATGGAAATATTTTAAACAAAGTATTTGAGAAAGATGGAGTGATGCACATTTATTCAGTATGACTAAATAAGTGATTTAGGAGAATCATTCAGTAATATTTTTATCATATAAGACCACTTATTTGAAATTATCTAACAATAGACCTGGATTCCAATTTGTTACATTTAGATATTTTAGCTAGAGCGAGTTATTACTATTGTTCCTATTTGATTACACAGAGATATTTTAATGTACAAATTATATGTATATGTTCAATAATTACTGCTCAGTTTTTTGAAGCATTTTAGAATGGAAGAAACTTGCTAAGTGTGTATTTTTGTGTACATTTGTATTTGCTTTAAAAGTGGAATTATTCTAGCTTTTTAATTTAGAGAATGTTAAAACTGTCAATTCTGGTTTTACAGAAGTTCAATATTTGGCATGGAGGGTTTGAAGCATTTTTGGCTTTTAGAATGTAGTTTTGGAAATGTACCTGAACCAGAATATATTATTACCAATGTTAATTGCTTCATATATTTTAGAGATTTGAGACAAATCAATTCAATTGAAAGTTACTGCTTCAGATTCACCCTCCCCTATATTTCGCTTGGCTTGTATTTCTATTTAATTTGTATACCAGGGTAAGAAATAGACATAATGAAGAGATGACTCAAATGTCAAGGCCCCCTGCCAATTCCAATAATAAGGAACTGTGCTCATTGAGAAGATGCAATTATCATTTAAACATGTTTGTGGCTGTTTAAAAATAAAGCAATAGGCTGGGTTTTTAGTTAGAAAAGGATAGTAATCTGCTCATCCTTATATTTATATTTCTGCTTGCTTGCCTGGGTTTGCCAGAATGGGACATTTGGGAGGCTCTGGTTGCCCCAAATTGAAACTCTAGTCACTAATGACATGGAGTCTGAGCTGGATGAGTAACATTTTTTAAATGGTATGTCACTGAATTCCTAATATGTTGTTACTTAAAACATGAAAAAAAGAAAGAAAATCAGTCTTTTAAAAAAATGATGTTGAAACCGGGTGTGGTGGCGCACGCTTGTAATCCCAGTACTTTGGGAGGCGGAGACCGGAGGATCTGGGTTCGCGGCCAGCCTCAGCTCTCTCTCTCTCTCTCTCTCTCTCTCTCTCTCTCTCTCTCTTTTTCCCTGTCTCTCTCTCTCTCTCTCTCTCTCTCTCTCTCTCTCTCTATGTAGTGAGGCCCTCCGCAACTTCGTGAGACCCGGTTTCAAAATAAAGTATAAAAAATAGGGCCGGGGGTGTAGCGCGGAGGTAGAACGCCCCTGGGTTCAATCCCTGGTACCGCAAAAAAAAAAAAATGATGTTGATAAATTTGACCTTGATATGTATTGTTTTCCCATAATAGCTGGTCTTATTAATAGATAAATTTATGCCACTTGAAGTCTCTAATTCATTAGTTGCCTTGGATGAGAAAGTACCATTTTTAAAGTAATTAAACATATTTAATTCTTAGTCTAGCGCTTTCATTACTTAACTATTTTGTCTAGGTACTTAATACCAATGAATCACCACCCCTGCCTTTAAAAAGAAGAAGTTGAGTTAATTATCAGCCATATGTCAGTAAGACATTTGCAGATTGAGTTGAAAATGCTTTTCTGGGGGGCATCCTACCTCCAAGCTACACCCCCAGGCCGATTTTATTTTTTACTTGGAAACAGGGTCTTGCTAAGTTGCAGAGGGTCTTACTCAGTTGCTGAGGCTGACCTCAAACCTGAGATCTTCCTGTCTCAGCCTCCCAAATACTGGGATTACAGGCATGCATGACCATGCCTGGCTTGAAAATGCTTTTGAAAAACCATACTCTTGTTTTGTGTCGTCCATCACAAGTTAACAGTAGACTAGAGGTAGAATATGTTCATAAGCAATTTGGTGAGATACTAATTAAACAGAAAACCATCATAGAATCCAAAGCATTTTTATCTTGATTTTGCTGTAATGGGCTTATAGACATGTAAAGGTCGGTCAGGATGTCAACCTGTTGCTGAGAGTCATTTGGTGCAATAATCCATGACAGGCTTTGATTCAACAGTCTGGAGGTCAGATGAAGCTTCCAGATGGCTTGACCAGGCTTGGATACCATCACGTGGTTTCCTCTGCATCTTCTCTACATGCTCATCCATGTCTCCCATCTCTTCTCTGCCTCTGTATTTTCTTTTTTCCCATATGACATTCCTGTGTTTTCATCTTTCCTTAAACTCAGCATCTTTTCATCATCTTCTTATCCGATGTCAAGCATTAAATATGAACGAATTAGTTAATTATGCAAAAAACCCAAATGCCTAGCAATAAGGACTCAATTAGAAATCCATACTAATTTGTACTGTGATCTCTTTTGAGTCATCCCAGTCTAATATTGTCCTGATAATTGGGAAATTTCTTAAAGAGATCTTTTGAGTTACAAGGCATTGGGGTGAATTTGAGAAGAAATTTATTTGTAGTCCAATGAGCACTTTGGAGGTTAACATTTCGTCATGTAAACCTAACCCATTGGAATAGACTCCAAGGTTTCTTTGTATGGAATGGCCATGTTTGTTGAGAGGGTGGTCAGAAATTGTGGTCATGGCACAGAGCTTCCTTCCCTGAATTGTAAGGTTAGGATGTGTGGGCAAGGCATCAAGAGATTGGGAGACAGGGACCTCTGACAGCCCTGATTTTAATAAGTCCCTTTGATGTGTGTCAGTTTTATCCATCTAGAAATTAAGAAACCTAGATTAATAAATTAATATTTGTACTCCTTTACAAGACATTCTTGACATATGCACATTTCTATGAGATCAATTGAATATAAAGCTTTGTTTCATCCTCATGATTCAATGAATTTGGATTCATTTTCAAAGAGATGGAGGAGATGGCTTATCTACCATGAAGAACTTATCCTATTATCAAGACTGAGTTAAAATATTCTCTATCAGCTTAGGTGGCCTACCTGAGGAAGTTATTTGTGAGGATTAAGTGATTTAATTCATATTAAGTACTTAGTATCTGCAGCTCCAGGAATGAGTGCTGAATAGATATTATTAGTATAACTACCGTGTTATTGTTAGTGTTCCTTTCACCTATGACATTCCTCTTGCCCATTCCCCTACTCACTTCTTCTTGCCTTATAGAAGAAAGTAGTGGTTATCAGTAGGCTTAATAATTTTAGAGAAATATCAGCCTCACCTAACATCTTCACAAAACAGGGCTTGGATTCTAATTCTTGTCACCTTAATAAAGACTAGAAGGTCACTTGTCACAAATTTTATAAGAACTCTGGATTTGTTTTTATTTACATATTATTTCTGTCCTAGAATCCCTGGTCTCCTTTTCATATACATGAAAGTTTGGGATCAAGTTTTCATTGCCTGTGTCTTCTAGTATCTTCTATGTTCACTGATTGGAGCACTTTGGAGTGATTTCCAAAATAAAACAGACGAGTTAACTTACGCAAAAACCAAAGCAGCAATGGATTTTGAAAAACAATAAATAACATGATTTTAAAATTTTTTGTTGTTTTTTAGTATCAATGCTTAAAAAATAACCTTAATAACACCCTGGAAGGAGCCCAGGGTTTTAAATACATAATTTCTAGGACAAAACAATAGCATTTTTATTCATTTTCTCACTGTTGGCATTGAGGAAAATCATATTTAAAAAAAATCCTCAGAAATATGGTCACATTTATCTTATTAATTAAAATAAATGCTGGGAAATAACTTTCAAAGAATAAGGTAGGAAAAAACCTCTGATTTTCTGTGGTCAAATCTGCTTACAAAATGTTCCTTTATCTTTTTTAGACAGGTACCCATCTTTTTATGACATGCTAATTGAAAAAATTAAATATATATCATAACATTACAATTAAACACACACACACACACAAACACACACACCATACCATATGAAACTACTGAAAGACATGTCTCATTTGACAGATCATTAAGAGGAAAACACATATTTTTATTATTAATTCCTTGAAATATCCACTGATTACATTATGTTATATACCTTATTTTACTTTTTCTTACACAATCATTAATTATGTAAAATTCATTGAATTTTAAAAATATCTGGTTTCTGATAAAAATATGTTAACAAACCAATGTAACCTTTGCATTTTCTTTTCAGGTTTTCATAAGTACTGAATTTAGTTATTTTTCTGCATCATATTTTCTCTGTTCAGTAGAAGTCTAACATATTTTGGCACATGTAGTACTCCCATCTTTGTTACTTCCTTTGCATTTTTCTTGTATAATCTTCACTTGATCTTCTTTTATAAATGTTTGTTGAGAAACTTCTGTTCAGAGACTTCTGTTCTACAGAAATGTAAGTCTAAACTTTAGTGGTCAATACAATTTATTGTATTGCTGTAATATATTTCAGCATCTCCTTTATTGCACTTGACTTTATCCTTTTCTGTTGACAGCTTAGATTGAAATGGCATCTTTCTCTGGATAGATTCTTTTTATATTGCCATATGGTTCCCCAGCAGTTGCATTTGAACCATACGGCCAGTGTGTATCTTTGACTTCCTTTTTTACTCTGAACAACTGAAATAGGTGGGCCAATCAAGTATTCCAGGAATATTTCAAAAATGTTAATGACATGTCAGCATTGTTATGACAACACCACAGGATTCATCACCTAAGAGAACACCAGTGCTAGTTGTCTCAGCAACTTCTGTTCTAGTTCATGGAAAGGAGGACTCCAGAGCCCTGTCGACTTTTGCTCTGTTATGAGTGAGAGAAGATAGTGTAAGTGGTTATGGTAACTGCTTCTGTCTTCCTGAAGACAGAAAAAGATGTTGGAGTCATAGCAACATAGTACACTAGATTTTATTTTCTCCTTTATTTATCATGTGTATTTACTCTTCCAAGATTCTGAGCTTTGTTACAGTTGAGTTCCAGAGGCCAGACTGACTTAACTCTTGATTGCTATTGCAACTTTTAAATTATAATTCAAACTGATCACCTTTCTTTTTGCAAATGGGTTTTCTGATACTGTTTAATTATTATAACTATAATGGAAATAATCGGCTCTACATGTGCCTTGTTTGAAAACCATCCTTGAACAAGCCAGAAGTTGAGAAGCCATATTATATGACTATGAATATAATCTCTGTGGCAGTACTTAAGTTTAAATCCTGTCTCTGTCATTTACTACCAGTGACTTTGAGCAACTCTACTGTTTAAAACTTCTTTTCTTCACCAACCTCATGGTCAAATGGGTCTCTCTTGTTTTCTCTCATTTCCTTGTAAAAATAACTAGTGCAATTTTCTGTCTTCCACAATTATATTTACTACTTTTTTCAGTCTTACCACCAAATACTCATTTAACAGTCCCTTGATTGTTTTCCTCAGCTTTAATCCTTCATTTTGAATAATATTGACTCCTTTTTTTAAATCTTGGTATCAGTCATTCTTAGAGAAAATGTCAAAATGTGGTTTAATATTTTAAAAGCATATTTAATATGTCTGTACATTATGCACATGTGCATATGTATATGTAGGTGTGTGTATATTTTTCCAGGCACTGTTTTACATGCCTTTTCATGAAAATATTCATAAGAAAGGAGTGGAAACTGTCTTCAAGTATTTACTAGTTATGATAAAAAGAGGAATACTATTTTATTTTGTTTAAGAAGGCAAATCCAGAATCAAAGAGTAGATGTTATAAGGAACTCAGATTGGTTAAGAATTAAGATAAATTTTACAACAATTAGAGATATTAAAATTGGAGTGAATTTCCTTGTGAGATAGTGAGCTACACAATACTTAGGGATTCAAAAAGAAATTGAATGACAACCACTCAGGTATTTACTGAAGATTTACACAAGGAACCCAAACTTCTTAAAGGTAAATAATATTACCACATTACTTTTATAATACTAGTCTCAGGAAATAGGGGTCGTACCTGTCTTATATACTTTTGTGCTCTTATGAGGGAAAACTTCAATTTCATTTTATCAGCATAGTGGATATGGTTTAACTTGAAGAAATAATGACCTGGGAGAATATGGAGAATTATAAAAGTTGTACATCTAGCAATCCGTGTTTTCCCAAAACTTAGTCTCCTTCAAAGTTCAACTGAAGTTTCTTTGAAATGCCACTTATCTGAGTTCCAAGTTTAGTAGTTAATTTCCACTCCTCAAAAATGCAATCAAAACTTTATTTATATGATCTATTGTGAATAAACTTAGTAAAAGCTGTCTTTAAAACATTTTCAACTTGAGGGATGCTTTATAGGAAAGCTGTTTATTTGTGTATTTTTTAATATGCTTTTATTGGTGCATTATAGTCTCATATCATAATGTAAATGATGTTGACAGTGACAAACAAGTGGATCTTTAAGAAATACTGAAAGTCATTTGGAAATGCACTTATTATTATTATTATTTTTTTTTGGTAGTAGGGATTGAACCTCCAAACCACACCCCAGAACTTTTTAAAAAAATTATTTTGAAACAGGGTCTCACTAAGTTGCTGAGGGCCTCACTAAATTGCTGAGGCTGGCCTCAAACTTCGATCCTCCTGTCATATCCTCCCAAGTACTGGGATTACAGGCTTGTGCCGCCACACCCAGCTGAATATGCACCTTTAAAAAGTTTTATTCTGGTTTATTTAGTTGTTAGGAAATTAAAGTCAGTTCACATTATTTTACACTGGTAGTTAGAGACTGATCACTTCTTAGATAGATCTGTTTCTATTACACTTAAAAAATATGACCCCGAACCCTTGGTTCTGTTCAATGGTTATTTCTTTGTGACAGAATGAGTATAATTCACTATATTTGGTTTTTCTGAAAAGAATGAGATTTTTTTGGGGGTACTGGGGATTGGATTCAGGGGTGCCCTGTCACAGAGTTACATCCACAGCCCTTTTTCTTTTTTATTTACTCACTTATTTATTTATTTGTTTGTTTGTTTGTTTGTTTGTTTGTTTTTGCGGTACCAGGGATTGAACCCAGGGGCGTTCTACCTCCGCGCTACACCCCCGGCCCTATTTTTATACTTTATTTTGAAACCGGGTCTCACGAAGTTGCGGAGGGCCTCACTAGTTAGAGAGAGAGAGAGAGAGAGAGCGAGAGCTGAGGCTGGCCGCGAACCCGGATCCTCCGGTCTCCGCCTCCCAAAGTACTGGGATTACAAGCGTGCGCCACCATGCCCGGCTCCTATTTTATTTTTTAGTTTGAAACAGGATCTCACTAAGTTGCTAAGGTTCTTCTCAAGTTGCTGAGGCTGGCTTTGACCTGCAATTCTCCTGTCCTCAGCTTCCCAAGTATAATTGTGTGCCACCATGCCCAGCTAGAATCAAAGTGTTTATGTTTGAATTGCATGATGATGATGATTTTTTCTTTTCCCTTAACTAAAGACTGTGTGTTTTCCATGGAAGGTCAGGGGGTCAAGAACCTGACCTTATTTACAAGAGAGAAGCAGAGGAAGACAATTGATCTCCAAACTCTGAATAAGAGGTCAAGAACCATATTTTTTGTTAAGACAGGCACATCTGGGTTAGTGTTGATGGTTGATATTAAGAATGTACAGCTTCTTCAAAGCCTTGAGATTTCAAGCTTATATGTCTCAAAATTGTGAATGAATGTATGACTATATTGGTCATTCAACTCTGGCTTCAGAAATCCTTCCTTCCATGTTAGGAAAAGTGTGAGTGGATCACTTCATGTACAGATGTGGAGAACTCACCCTGTGGATTTAGGTACCCTGCATTTTCCTGTTTTTCTAATTTAGATGTCATTATGAATTCTTTAAGTGTATATCTAATACTAGAACTGCCATAAACAAGAGATGAAAAGAAATTCTTATAACTGGTTTTTACTAAAAAATCTTATGCGATTTTGATTTTCTAGGTAGGTTATTAATTCTTGTCTTATTATCTTTGTTAGAAAAATTATAAAAACTATTTTTCATTGTTTCACCATCCTACCCTTCTATGTAGTTTTAGAGACTTTTTCAATGCTATAAGTTTATTATTCTGTGGAATAATACAGTATATGTTATTTACATACAATATTTACATTCTGTATGGGAAATAAAATTTTGTGAAGTTGAGTTTTTACTTTCCCAATTTATAGAAATAAATACTATCTAATACACTATCTATAGATTCTGTTTAATGTTTCTTTATGATCTTCTTGATTTTATGGGATTATGTATTTAAGAGATTTTACATTTCAATATGTCAGTTTTTCTGTATAACTTTTTGAACTTGAACCCACAATACTAAATTACAGAAGAGAATGAATAGTCTTGTCAATGCTGGAGAAAAACAAAGCCCTCTAATTTGCTCTTCCTGACAAGGATCATTGGACACTGTAAGAATGTATTTGATTTACTTAAGAGAACACTATCTCATAAACTTTACATGTGACTTGATCTCTTTAGTTTTCCTCAAATATTGCTTTCAAGAGATTCACTCTTATACAGTGTGACCTTCTGAACACTGCCAATGTTCAAGTTTACAAGGCTTGTTCTCACCACTATCAAATAACAATTTAAAGTAATTTAATTTAAAAAAATGTGTTCAGAGTTCTCTTAAATTCTAAATATAGAGTCTATGTATATTTGCTATTTTCCTCTCAACCACTAATTTGACAATTCCAAGGGGAAGAGATGATTTGTGGGTCTGGTATGGACTGTTCTCTACAGTCTGAGTGAGGCTGAGATCTCGTGTTTCCCGAAGAAGGGAAAATATTCTCATAAGCTTCCAAATGCTTCTGGTATTATGTCAAATTGAATTGAGTATTTTATTTTCCTATCTTCTCCCTTAATAATTCTTGGCTTATGCTTAAATTGTGTTTACTTTTCCCTATCATACTCATAGGTGAGAGGGTTACCTGGGTTAATTTATGATTACATATACTTCACTTCCTACTCCAAAGAATATGGCTTATTTTGAAATTTATTTTATATGAGATACTTCATTACCTTATTTTACTTGTATCCTTTATCATTGTTAGCATTTATTGCTTTGGTTGGTTTTCTTTTTTTGCATAGCTGAATTGATTGCGATACCATTTTAACATATAGTAAGTTTCAGTGTAGTTTTCAAAAGCACACTATGACTGAGAAATTTTTGAATTTAATAGGGTGAATTTTCAAGGTTACATATCAAACCAACGATTAACTTATTTATAAACTATTATTTATTATAGTATACAAGACATTTTTCTTTAACTTTGGTATAAAATGTCAAAAATCACTTTATTCACCTTGTCAAAAATTAGGATAGAAATTATTACCTAATCCTTTAATCTGTTTATTGTCCTATGAGAATTAATTAAAACATTTAAAAATCTATAATTATTTATTTTAAATTAGATGTCTGGAATATCTCTGACACTCTCTACCCATTTGGAACTGAGGATAATTTTAAACAAGTTTCATGCTTCTTGGTATGGAATCAACTGGAAGTAGGGGCTCTATAGATAATGTGCTCTATAATTCTATCAGTGTGCAGACAGAAGCCATGTTGTCATGGCAGTCATTGTGATGGATTATTAGTTAATTGAAGTTTAAAAACAAAGTGATTTTCTCTAAAATTAGTTATTTCTAGTTTCTAGTTGAAAGCTGTATCTATTTTTTTTAAAAAATGATTTTAGAGACTAGACCTTTGGAAAACTTTCTCAGGATTTTAATGGACTGTGAGAAAAATTGTGTGCAAAATAGCATGACAAGCTACATAGTAGTTTCTTTACTTTTTAATGAACTTTTATTGGTGCATTGTATGTATATATCATAGTGAAATTCAAAGTGATACAAACATACATGCACACATCACTTTGTGTGTTTCCCTCCACATACTACCCTGAATCCCTCTCCTCCCTCCACATACATGTTAGCGAGATTGATAATGATACCTTCATATGTGGACATAACATTATTTGAACTGTTTCCTTCCTCAAGCCTCCTTTTTCTCCTTCCCAATGCCCTTCCCAAATCCCATTCCAATATTTTACTGTTTTTTCTCCTTATTTATCTGAAGTCCCCTTTGTTTCCTATTTTCTCTCTAGCTCAGTATTTCTCCCAAAGAATTAAAGTCTGAATACTACAGTGATTCATGCATACTCATGTTTATTGCAGCACAATTCACAATAGCTAAATTATTGAATCAAATTAGGTGTCCATCAACAGACAGATGGATAAAAGAAAATGTGGTATATATACACAATGGAATTTTACTTGGCCATAAAGAAAAACAAAATTATGTTGTTTTCAGCAAAATAGATGGGACTAGAGAACATTATGCCTAGTGAAATCAGACAGCCTCAGAAAGTCAAAGGTTGTACGTTTTGTATGTTTTCTCTCAATAGTTTCTTGCTTCCCTTTCAAAGGTGATGATTATGGAGGTAATGACAATGATTATGTGTATTTGTTGAGTGCTTAATACCAGGACTTCTTCTAAACATTATATATTAGGGGAAATATATATATATATATATATATATATATATATATATATATATATTCTTATTTAATTCTTCTAATGATTCTGTGACATAGATAGTGTTACTGAGACCCAATTTTTAGATGAGGAAGCTGAAGTACAAAGAGGTTAAGAAAACTTTTGCAAGGTCCATAGCTGAGACATTGAACTTGTGTATAATGTCAGATTGACAATGACATGTTTATGGGAATATGGATGTGTGCCTTCAAAAGAAGGCTGAGGGTTTCATCTGGGCCAGTCCCATCTTTGACCAATTTTATTCTTGTCCTCTCAGGTTTCTAGTCAGACATGTTGAGTTTTGTCTATTATTTTATACCTGACATTTAGCCATTCTCTGGCATACAGCAGGTACTCAGGAAATGTGAAGGAGTGATTGATTGTGAACTTCATTCTGCTTTGTTTTTAAGGCCAAAGTGTGAGAATACACATGGCAACATTTTGAAAAATACTATTTAATTGCGAAGTATCATATTAGCTAAGATTACTTATTTATTACTTTGTGGTCATATTAAAACTTTTGCTATTAAATTAATTTGATTACCTAAACTATATTTCTCTAATTTACTTGTCATTACAATCTGCCTGGCATAAAAGACAAAAATAGAATTACAAATAAAATCCTAATCTAGTCATTTCCTAATGGGTCCTTGTTTGAGGTTATAACTCCAATTTAAATAATTGCCCATAACATAAGCAATTTAATATTATTATGTTTCTTCTTCATTTTGTAGCATGTTTCTACAATGGATAATACAAATTTTGACCTCAAGTTCCCAGTCATCTTTTTCCCATCTTGTGTTGCTACTGCTGCCTGTGTATATTTAGTCAGGGTTCAGTTATTTCATGACCATTTGTTGAATAATTCCTTTATTCCAAGCATATTGGGAGAACATATGAATATAACATATTTTTAGTTCTCAAGGACTCTCTTAATGTTTATCACCCATATTATGCATATATATGTCATTTTTGTTTCTGTGTTTATCCCTTAATAAATTGTGAGTTTCTTGAAAACATGAACTATATCTCATCCATCTATATTTCTTTAGCAACCAGTAAGTGCTTGACGAAAAGTAGACAGTCAGTAGTTGAATAAAGAATCTCACAAAGACTTTGCCCGTCACACTGAGTGCACATGTAAAAGTATTTCACTTAGAAACTTCAACTCAATTTTTTCTCTTACCTTAACGTTTCAAAGTACAGGATAGGCATTTGTCATCTCTGTTTTAGAGCTGAGGAAACAAAGAGGCAAATGTCGTAAATGATTTACTATATTCTATGGTACTGGCTCCCTGGTCTGCTGATACTTGTCTCAGAATTAATTTCATGAAGAAAGCATCCTATGCAAAACGCTACATGTAGAAGTGTTAAGAGCTCAGCACTTTTACAACTTTTATAGAATAAATGCTTTGGGCAGTCAAGTTGATAGTTGATGTGCACTTGATGGCAGTGTTTTACTGGACAAAGAAATAAACAATTCTCTTAATAAATTTAGTAACTTTATTAGTTCATAAGCATGTACTTTGTACTAATCACTCTCATGCTAGATGTTAAGGTACAATGATAATGAAACCATGTTGTTAATGAACTTCCACCAGAGTGGAAGGCAAAACTCAAATGCATTGTGGTAACTCCTGAAATGGAAGATGTTTGCTTGCTTGCTTATTTGCCTAGTTACTTTGATCAAGTACTTACAATTGAGCAAGGCCTTGGAATAAACATTTAACCCATGCAATCTCATTTAGTCTTTATATCAGTCCTATGAGGTCAAATCCCTATCCCTATTTATAGATAAGAAAGTTGAGGTATGAGTGTTGTGGAATCATCAGAGAGGAGGAATCAGAGAAGGAAATCAGGAAGAAGTGAATGGCATGATCACGTTAGGTCAAGAAAAAAATCTAAAAGATTTACTTAAAGCCTATTCCCAACAGAAGAGTGGCAGTTTTTCACCAGTATTGTTTCAGTTATTTAATCATCATTGAAGCCTTTTTTGGATCCCATTTTGTCTTGGGGATCATATTTCTGGCATGGATCCCTGGGAATATGTGGAAAAGACATCTTAGAATGTTCTAGTTGGCTGGAAGTGTGGAAACATCTGAGGGATTTTTCTGGTCAGGTCCAGTAGGAGCAGAAAGCATGCTGCAAGTTCTGGTCTCAGAGCATTTCAGGATATGGGAAATTAAATTCGGTGAGCATGGAAATAATAATGATGACAAATCCATAAACAAGTTTTAAAAATAGGTGACTTCCGTGCCCTATTCCTGGCTTTTCCCATGGTATCACATAATTACATTAACTTGTGCATGGACTAAGTCAGAGTGTATAGCAATTGACCTTATGACTTGATATTTTCACTGGCTTTAGTATATATTGCATGTATCAAATTTATTATAAATAAAAGAAAAACAAAAAACTACACTGACACAGGATTCTGAAAATAATAAAATTTCAGAGAAAGAGTGTCCATCAGTTTTTATTACTAGAATGTCATTGCTTTCAGTAGTTAATGAAGCATTGAAGTACCATTATTTGAGAATAATGGTAATCCAGAACCTAAATAAAGGAAACTCATGAAATATAGATTTCTTTTAAAAGAAATACCATTTTGTTACAGTACTGTGAAGGAAACCAACAATTCAGTATTCTGTTGCTCACTTGAGCTGCTAACAAAGTGTTCACAGCAAGCAGTTTAGAGGGATTATGACATATAAGAGTCATTCGTAATTACAAGATCCAAATGGCAAACATTTAGAAATGTTTAAGGCATTAAACATAATTCAATTTCTTTTAATAGATTAAAATTGCCCAGAAATATCAATTCTGTTTATACTTTCTATGAAGTTTAATAAATTTACACTTTATTGACATTGATTATAAATTTTGAATTTAGTGAAATGCGATTTAATGACTTTTGCATTTATTTCTAGTGATAGAAATAAAGCATTTCTGCAAGCTGATTAATTCAGTTTCAGCCCCATTACAGGCAGGAGAGCCTATCTTAATTGTCTCCTCTAGTCTTGGGACAACTAAGGACAACCTGAGCTATTCTCAATTTATCTGTTTAAAGACCAGGAACACTTTAGATAATTTCTTCTTGAGATTAAGTGTCGTCCATTTCTTAAGCTCCTGCAATGTTTTTTTAGAGACTGTATCATCTAGCTCATTCTCCAATGGGCAGCCTCTCATTTGTCACTAGTACATGAACCGAATCCCATAATTCAGATGTGGTCTGGCCAAGGAGGAGCTGGGGAAGTGAACTTGATGTGGAAATCTGGCTTCCATTAATTCAAGTGGGGCTCCCCTCCCCAAGAAACAGATCATGCCTTTGTCTCATGTTGAACTGGTAGTCAATAACTATGTCCACATCATTTTGAAATAAATTGCCCTTAATCTAAGTTTTTCTATTTGCCTTTGAATTTTGTTTTTGTGTAAATTATTGATCACTGTTAGATTTCATCTTATTAGTTTTAGTTTATGGCTCTCGTTATTAAAATGTTTCTGAGGATTGATTGTGTCATCAGCCTAATAAGCTACTCCTTCTGGAAGGCTGCATTCTAGCATGTCCTTAAAAATGAGAATAGAAGCCGGGCGTGGTGGCGCACGCTTGTAATCCCAGTACTTTGGGAGGCGGAGACCGGCGCATCCGGGGTCTAGGCCAGCCTCAGCTCTCTCTCTCTCTCTCTCTCTCTCTCCCCCTCCCTGTCTCTCTCTCTCTCTCTCTCTCTCTCTCTCTCTCTCTACCTAGTGAGGCCCTCCGCAACTTCGTGAGACCCAGTTTCAAGATAAAGCATAAAAAAAATAGGGCCGGGGGCGTAGCGCGGAGGTAGAACGCACCTGGGTTCAATCCCCGGTACCACAAAAAAAAAAAAAATGAGAATAGAAGGGAAGCAGAGGAAATGTGATCGGAATATACTATCAAAAAGCACATATGATGATGATATTGTAAATGTCTTAATAATAACTATTGGTATTTTATAGCATATTCTTCCCATTTTCACTATTATAATAATTAACACATATTTATATATGCTTTCAAAGGTAATTACTAACAACAATACATCATAATTACATGATACAAAGCTTATGAACCATCATTAGTAAATATTTTTTCTTTCTACATGGATGACCTATTTTCCTTATTTTAATAATTTCTACATATTTTCAAGTGAATTTGGTAAATACATTAATGTTGTTATACCATGACTGGCAGTGTAAAGTTCTTTTCTATAATTATAGTAGTAATGGATTTTACAGGATTTTTAGTTCTTTCTGGAAAACACACATAAAGTTATCAGTACTAAACAATAAATCAACATATATATATATATATATATACATACATATATATATATATATATATATATATGCCCTCATCACATACACTTTGACTTTTTTTTAATTTTCTGGAACTCAGTTCCTAGAGCTTTGATGTGTTTCTGTGGTTTCTGGGATTTCAGGAAAAAGATGTAAGCAAAAACACTGCACTGGATTATGTTGTCAAAAGACAAAATTTCAACAAATTTAATTTCAAGATCTAGTTGGCTTTTGCAATTCTAGAATCAGGACCATTTCATTCTGTAAAAGAAGGTGACCGCTGCACTGCGCATGGCAGGACAGATGTTTTTTGTAAGGTGAAACAGGAAAAGAGACTAGTAATAAAAATGGATTCATTAACTACAGGCTACTTTTTTAAAAAAAAATAAGGGTTAAAGTAGAAGGGATTTCCTTATTACACAGGCTTGGTGTGGTGACTACAGTAAATAACAATATATTATATATTTGAAAATTGTCCAGAAAGTAGATTCTAAATGTTCTCGCCAGGAATAAATGATGAGCATATGAGTGATGGATATGTTGATTAGCTTGATTTAATCATTTTACAATATATACATGCATCAAATATCACATTGAATACCATAAATATATACACTTTTACTTGTCTATTATACCTTAATATAACTGGAGGAAAAAGAAAAGATCAATAAATGCCATCAAATGAAAACTCAAATGACGGGACTGTGCCTCCGGCCCCTTCTGTCTTCTCAGGCTGCTAGTCTGGAGCCCTAATATTACGTGTGCCTGTTCCACAACTTCCCCAATATTTATCCCCTTTTAACATTCCCTTTTAGTTTGACTTTGCTTGGTTTTCCAATAGGAGAAGAATTTATTTTTGCCTTTCCTTGTTAAATATAAATGTAAAGGAATCTATTGGGTTGCTAATACTTTTCTATTAAAAAAAGGTTTATTTTCTCTTGAAATGTTTGCCTTGTTTTAAAATATTTCTGGGTCAAGAAAGCAGGCTAAGAGACATTTGTGAACTGGTATTTGCCACTAGTAAGTGCTCTTACTAGTCATTGCCCTAAATAAATAAATATTGAATAGCTGGCTAGGACAGAGATTTTTCCTCTTGAGTCTCACCTCTATTAAATTAATTTTTGCATAAAGGTATTTTCACATTTAAGATGAAGACTTTTCTGGGTTCATGCCTGTAATCACAGCACTTGGGAAGCTGAGACAGGAGGATTGCAGGTTCAAGGCCAGCCTCAGCATCTTAGCAAGGGCCTCAGCAACTTAATGAGACCCTGTTTCAAAATAAAAAAAAAATAGGGATGGGGGTGTAGCCGAGAGATAGAACACCCCTGGGTTCAATCCCTGGTACTGAAAAAAACCATATATATATATATACATATTTTTAATTTCTTAAGCTTTAAATAGTAATGTGCTGTGCATGTGTTTTTTTTAAGAAAGAAGATTTTTATAATTTTCAAGATAACATGAAGACTTTTATGTCGAGAATCAGCAGAATAAAAACCTAGACAACTAGCAGAACAAAAGATATGAATAATTGTCCCGGTGACTTTGTGTGTAAGAGATGCATTTGCCTACGTGGGCTGTGCTGTACTTGGTAGAGAGAAATGACCCTTAATACATGGTGGAGTTTAGCATATGGGGGCAGTCAGACTGACGTAAACCTGGTGTTCACACAAGTTTGGCAGCTCAGTGGTGAGCAGGTGAAGCAGAAAGGCCATTTTCAGTAGCCATAAAGAGTAAAGTTTAACCCAAGACACTATGGTAATAGTCACCAAGGGAGGTATATGAGTGACCAGCCATGATGCACAAGACTGTCACCAGTCATGTGTGTAAATCAATCTTTGACTAAGAGGTTGGAAAATGGAAAGATGTGACATAAACTAAGGAAAAAAAGGGAGGGGTGGAGGGAATGACATCTGCTAAAGAACTGCTCTCTGACAGGCCCTTAATTCATTCGCCATGTACCAAGGATCCTATGAGCCATGCAACGATAGCTCTAAAATTGTGGACAACTTAATTCCTACAATAACATTCTGAGGTTTCATTTTTCTTTATTTTATGAATGAAGAAATTTAAAGTCATTTCCTAGGCTTCAAAAGACAGTAAACTATAGAATCACATCTGTGGTTCTAATACTTGAGTCCTCATTCGCAGAATCATAAAAGCATTCATGAGCACTAACATTTGTTAGGGATCCCTTACCCATATCTAGAAAAAAGGAGACACTAATGGTGGCATGTGATTTCTTTTTGAGAACCTTGAGGCAGCCAGATTTAGTTCCAGCATGGAAGACTGAGGAATGCACATTCTTCTTGGGAGTCATCAACACCATCGAGTGCTGATCATGTCTCATAATGCAAGGGAGTCAAATGGTAGTTAAAGATAAAAGGACTATAGGTTTAGTGAAAAATACCTTAGATTATTATTCCAGTTAAAGGATGATAACTGTCAAATGAAAAGAGTCAGATATATAGATGGTGCTGAAGAACAAGATGTAGTCTATACAGCATGGCCCATTTCCTCCAAGCTATAATGTCAGAGAAAGATGTTCTACAAAGGACTAGAGTGCCGCTTGCAAATATTCCAAAGAGTGTGGCCAGTAGATGATTTAATGACCTAATGAAGAGGTCTTCTAATTGAAATTTAAGGTGCAAGTTAAAAATGAAGCATAGACAAATTTGGAAAACCAAATGTTGGGAGGCATAGAAAGAAAATATCTTTGTGCAGTGATTTATAGGAAAAACAGCAGAGAAAGATCGAGAATGGCCTCCAATAAATATATTCTGATACATATTTTTAGTGAATTTAAATAGAAAATTTAATGCATTACAGTTCTATTAGTAGCCTCACTAATATTTTGCAGTATGTGACTCAATGGAAAGTAAACTTTGTTTTACAAATCAGATCTAAGAAAAGGAGATTAGCAAAGAAGTTCATCTCTATGCTAACCAATGAATTTCAAACATGAAAGCATTATGGGTACAACTAAAGAGAGAGAAATTACAGTGATGGTTTCACACTAAAGAACATGACCAGAATATATAACTGATGCCTTCGTAACAGAAATTGAGTAGCACAAAGTAAGTTATTTGTAGGCACCTCACATTCCAAATGTCAGTTGACAGCCTATTGGGAATTCAACAGAAAACAGATCACACGATATACATTTTTCAGTTGCTTAGTTCAAAATTTCCTCTTTTAGAACACATATAAGGAATTATGAAAGTTGATTGATCAATTTTCGTGATTTTTTTTCTTTCTAGCAAAGATGGTTAATTGTAGAAATGAAAGTGATAGGAATCTTGGGAGAAAATGATCACATTTTGTTAGAGTTCATAACAATCAAGAAAAGGAATATTTGACTGATTTAGATAAGCACCCTGAACTTGTGAAAAGTAGAAACAAGAAGTTTTAGGAAAGATTAGAGTATAATTTCATAAATGAGATTCCAAAATAGTATCAAACAGAAGACAATACCTCTTCCTTTTGTCTTTCCTATTCTTCGTTCCCTTCCCCCCTTTCTTTGTCTCCTCCCCCCACACACATATGCAACACACACCCTACTCTTAGTATTTAATGAAGACTTCACTTGGTATTTAGAGAAATATTATTTCACTTAGCATTTAAGGAAGACTTCATTGAATAGTAAATAAAAGGAAAAAATGACCAAAAATTATTTAAAGCTGGGCATTGTGGTGCATGCCTGTAATCTTAGTACTTGGGAGGCAGAGACAGGAGGATTGCAGGTGATCAGCCAGCCTCAGCATCATAGCAGGGCCCTTAGCAACTTAGTGAGACCCTGTTTCAAAATTAAAATTAAAATAGGGCTCAGGGGTAGAATGTCTCTGGGTTCAGTCTTCAGTACCACACACAAAATTATTTGAAAAGTTTGTACACTTCCTTATAGTAAGTGGATTTTCATTAAAAATTTCCTGTATTTTAATTCATTTCTAAATTATAGAGCAAATATTATGTCAGGCATATACAAATTTAGATACCAGTTTTCAAAGTTATGAATTGCTTGTAATCTATTCCTTTCAGCTTCCCCAAAAGAGTTGTTAATTTGGATTTGAAGAATCAATCTGATTTTAACACATACATTAAAATTTAGAAAATCTTAACAATTATTAACACATTGTCTTTAAGCTAAAGAATTGTTCTGGAATTTTATTTTCATTGCCTTTATTTGTATATTTTTCTCTTTCCATAGAAGTGGGATCACTAGGTTAATTTTAATCTAGACTAACCACAATTTACAGTGATAGGAATAGGTTTTCCTTGAAGACAATTAAAAACTATTTGACAGTTTATTTTTATTAGGTAATATTTTATGTAGACAAAAATATAACCTGTACATAATATAAATGAAAGTTTATAATGCATAAAAATAAAATAATGACCTGTGACTCCATTGCCTAATGTAACAATTAAAACATTCACAATTATGTACTGGAAATTTCAAGAACCTACCCTCTTGCCTCTTCTCCCAGTTCTGTTCCACAATACTCATCAAGAAATAGCTGTTTTGTGTTTGGTGTTGCTGTGTGTGTGTGTGTGTGTATGTGTGTGTGTGTGTGTGTGTGTGTGTGTGTGTGTGTGTGTGTGTTAATAGCCTTTGATAATATATATATCCCTAAATATATATTGTTTACATTTACTTGTTCCTATGCTTTGTAAAAATGTAATTATATTTCAGAGATCTCTGAGCTTAGGTGTGAGCTAGTTCATCCAGGATGCTTTACAGCCACAAAAGCCAACCAACACTTTGTTGTACTTTGGTTTTGGCACATCTAAATTTTTAAGGTGCTTTTATATATCTATTTTATATGTCTTGACAGTTGTCCTTGTGATTTTAATCAGTAGAGGTATAATTTAACTCACATTTGCTAGGTGAAGAAACTCCATCAGGACTCAGCTCAGATTTAAAAAACAAAACTACCACTGAGCTATATTTCCACCATCCTTCCTTTTTTTGACACAGGGTCTCACTAATTTGTGGAGGCTAGCCTTGAACTTAAGATCCTCCTGCCTCAGCCTCAGGAGTAGATGGGATTACCGGAGTGCACCACTGTGCTGTAAACCTTTTTCTACTTCAGGAACTTTGCATAAGCTTTTCCTAATTACTAGAAAACAATTCCACCTCTTTTTTTTTTTCTAGCAAAGCTGACTTGTTTTTATTCTTCAAATCTCTGCAGACATGTGGTCTCCTGGAGAGGCCTTCCGGGTCTACTTGCCCTGTGTAGCCCACCTTGTTGCTGTCTACCATTTGTCTTCTTCATCACACTTATGCCATTTTGATTGTGTCTAGCTTAACTGAGGCAAACTTAACAAAATTGTCTACATTTAAGATGTATAGCATGATGTGTTATTCTTATATATTGTGAAGTGATCACAAGTTTGTTAACACGTCTGTCACCCTCGTTACCTTTGTCACGGTGGCAAGAACACTTAAGAACTGTCCTCAGCAAATTCCAAGTATACAATACAGTATTGTTTCCGCTCACCATGCTGTACATTAGGTCCCCAGAACTTGCTCATCTTAGAACTGAACATGTGTATCCTTTGGTCAACTTATGCCAATTTATGATTATATATTTTTATGCTTGTTTAACTAACATATTTTTTGTCCAGTGATTAGACTGAAAGATCCATGAAGGCAGAGGGAAGGCCTTCTTGATCCATTAATATAAACCCAGTGTCTTCTATAGCATTTGATAATTAGGAGTTCAATTAAAAGATAATAATTGAGCATAATACAGACTTCCATAAAAGACTATATATCTAGGCAACAATTACTTGTCTGTGTACTATTGATACACAATATTTAGAATAAATATTAAATTTTTAAAAATCTTACCCATTTTAAAGTGCTTTTCCACCAGATAATAAATAAAAACATTGCTTATACTTTCATTAATGAATTATGGTCTCACATCATAATGTAGTTCACAGTGATCGTGCACACACTTGGTAAGTTGAAATTTTATTTGTTTTCTAACACTGATGATTTGAGGTGCTAGATACCTTGCACACTTGAGTTAGTAATCACTTTATAATTCATCTACTGCAAAGGAAGATAAAATGCTGTCCAAATTATCCTTTTTACTTATTGTTAGAATTATGCACAGTAAGTGCTGCTTTTCTTTCTTTAGTTCTTTGCAGGGGTAAGTGATCTGGTAGGTTCAAAGATTTTGTCGCTCAGAAATTTTTCTGTAATTCAAAATTTCCCTTTTTTTTGAATGTGAAATATTTGTGACATGCGTGTGAAAGAGGATTTGTGTGTGTTTATGAATGACTAATGTCTACAGCAAGAAAGCACAAATAATTTGGGTTTTGTTATCTCCTTACAAGTAAAATATAAAGAATTATCTATGTGTCTAAGAGTAGACTCAAAAAGAGTAGTGTATTGGGTAAAATATTTTCTTTTAAAAAAAGAATTACAGGGAAGGCAGACTGAACAGTTGTCGGGCACTCTGATAAGGGGCTTGGAAATGTCACTCCCATTGTAGTAAGTGGAGAAAATTACATTTACCTGGAATATGTTTTCAAGAAAATTGCTCACGTGTTGGGGGTAAAACTTCAGTATGGTGTGCTCCATCACTATATGCAATGATGTCTCCTCCAAGGAAGACTGGTGATCGCAGGCATGTTTGCTGAGTGAGGCATAGAATCAGGCGCATTATTCTCCTAGTTCTCCTTCTCTGCTCCTACATAAGGACAGCACTCAGTTCCTCCTCAGTGTTTTAATGCTTAAATTATTTTATAAGAATTTTTATGAAAATATTTATTTGTAGAGCAATCACATTGCTAGTGTGCCCATGGGTCACACTTCTCGTAATCAGTCTTTGCTGATTTCTAAGAGCATTCCCTGATTCCATTGCTGTTCTCCCATTCCCTTGTCTTATCACCCTCCATCTCAGTCACTTCCTCCAGGATCTCCTGATATGCCAAGCTTCTTGCGATGGTCACAGGGCTTTTGAACATGCTGGGTGTTTGGTCTGAAATGTTCTTTCCCTATCTTTTCACATGATTGTCTCTTTCTTAGTGCTTAGATTTCAACTTAAATATCAACTCAGAGGGGACCTCTGTTAATCCACATAAAGCAAGAATGGCCCATTCTCAGTGCTCTGTTTATTTTCTTCATAGCATTATTTATAAACAACCATAATGATTTATTTCTTTAAATCTTTTGTTCTAAGAAGTACCATGAAGGTAAAGCCTGACTGTTTTGTTTTGTTTTGTATCTTGCATTACCAGTTTGTTCCTAGGACAGTATTTTAATTACATAGTAATCCTCACTAAGTATTTTAAAAATCAATTTAGAAATGACTGATTTTTCAGTTCTGTAATTTCTGGCTTGAACATTCAGTAGTTTATTCATATCAGCCTAATGTTTTAATTCTGCAATGGTTTATGAATTTTGGATAAGTTGCTTTTCATTTAAAAGAGTATTCTCTGCCCAGGTTTTCCTGTTATGATACCTGCAACCAGGATGTATTTGGATGGAACCAACAAGTCTGCATAGTCAAGAGTAGATAGAAATATGACAAAGGATCGCTGTGCTAATTTGCTACTTAGCCTTCTTTGCTGTAAATTTTAGTTTCATACAATTATCTTAAAGATACATGTGCACATAAATATATGTACATGTGGACTTGAAAATTGCATTCCACTCTAGTTAACATGTAGTTCATCTGGTTCAGGCACAATCTTTCTTGAAGCAGAAGCAGGGGCGATCTTGACAACTGCTGATATTTGAGAGGCTGCAGTGTGATCTAGGCCTAGGGCTCCCTGCTTTGATTTATTACTTGTATTTATACTTAGAACAACCCAGTGAGATAGGCATTATTATCTCCATTTACCAACAAGAATTAGAGAAAGTCAGTAAGGCATGACATTTATTTTACACATATAGACTGATCATTTTGCAACCATGATATTTTTAGGTTTTGCTAAATAAATCTTTTTCCTACACAACTAAAACTGATAATAAACAGAATTGATGCAGCAGGTGCCATCATCTATGATTTGCAAAGTAGTCTATATTTACTATTTAACCAAAAAGCGTGCTACACTTTTGATTAAATTGTCAAATGAATGTTTTGTCTTTTCAGCTTTAATCAAAGCAATGCTTCTTGTGACCAGTGTTTAGAAAGCTGTTTTCATAAACAGAGTCACAAGTTAGTGTGTTGGTCTTTGTGCATCTTAATCATGTCTTTTATGTATCTTATTCCTGGGTTCCCTCATTCTGCTTTATGTTTTTGTCTGTCTGTTTGTTTTATAGTGAGAGTGGTGGTAACCATGGTAGAAAAAAAATCCTGTGTACACAGAAGCTCTTCTATGTCAGGTTAGGTCCTCGAATGCTCTTTTTCAGTTCTTCCTAAATCTACAGTGGCTGAAGGAGTTTCAACTTGCAGTGCTCAAATGCATTTCCAACAAAGAGGTGTGATATTTAAAGTATATGAGTAACATGGAATCTTAAAATCAGGTAGAGTACTCTTTCACTTGGTTTACCTGGTTCATCTATATTGAAATTGGGTTGAAGCAAAGAGTTTCCCTTTCTTGATGATTTCCAGAAGTGAAATGACCTCAGTATCAGCTGCTGAATCCCCAGAAAGATGGTCACTTGTTTTCTTATGTTCTTAAATAAGGTATGTGTGTGTGTGTGTGACTAGGAATAGAACCCAGGGCCTTGTACATGCTAAGTAGGTGCTCTACCAGTCAGCTAAATGCTTATCCCCTTGAATAAGCTTGTTACCTTGCCCTGGATTAACATGAAGCCACATGTATGCAAGATTTTAGTCACATGTTCAAAAGTGTTTCATCTCTTCATGATAAATTGTGAATTGCATAAACATGGTGCTTTTCACATGTTGTGACTCTGATTGGTTGCCACAGATTTCTGAATATAAAGTAATCTAAGTTCATTTTCAAATGTCCCTATACTGTTTTACAGGTAGTACAAATACCTAATGATAGTGTTTGCCCAATTCTTCCCTCCCTATCCCTTAAAACATTGCCATCACTCATCCATGTGCTGTAATTCATACACTATTATCATGCTATACCTTGTTCTCATTATTACTTTGAACAGTAGTCTATTGTGTCAATTAAGAATAAGGACAATGAAATATTTTATTTTGTTTTTATTTATTTTATCTCCAAATCTCTTTCTCCATATAGATAAAAAATTTGACCTATACCATTTTCTTTTTCCCTGAAGAGTTTCTTTTCTCATTTACTGCCATACAAGTATACTAGCAATGGACTTCCTCAGTTTTGTTTGTCTGAGAAAGTCTTTATTTCCATGTTATGGCTAAGGAATTTGGCCCTCAAATATTGGATCTTTTCTCTATTGGAAATCGACTTGGAACTTAATAAAGAATAACTTAGTGGAATAAGTGTGAGTATTCAATTTTAATTTAAATAATTTGGAGATGACAGAGGTCATACCCAGAAATTTATCTAGCATAATAGCTCTACACCCATCTAGTCTCACTTTGCTACTCTGTTTATGTTTTGAAAAGCTGCACTTGTGTGTGTATGTGTGTTTCATAAATTAGTACAAAACTGTGTTGAAACATTTGGGCGCTTTCATATATTTTTAAGAAATAATAATCCCATGATATAAACACAACATTAACTTACATTTGTAGCTGTATGTAGAATGCTATGTCTAAAGTCAACATGTTTCCCCAGGTTTGGCGGTTGTCTCCAGGGTATGTTTGCTAAAGACAAATAGATCAAGTCTATCTGATGCAAACTACTTGGTTGTTATGAGAAATTCAATCAATATAGAAGTCAATGTAGGTTCTGAATCAGAAGCAGGCAGATCAAACTCCTTGCTGGTTGGCCACATTTTTCACTGAACAGCTAATTGTTCTGATGCTGTGTGGGGTAACTTTAGTCAAAGAGAGAAACAACAGGTTTCATTGGCAGGCACAGTTAACAATTTACTTTTCATACAGTGTAGTGCTTTTTCTCTTCATGGGCTGATATTTCATCACCATAATGCAGCATCCACGCGCTGTGAGGGCTGTGAGAAGTCACTGACTCTGTCGCACTGACGGTGATGTGCTGAGAGTCTCAAGCCTTTTTTATAATTGAATATGGAAAACCTGCAAAGTCAAACCTCACCCCAGGGCAGTTTTCTCAAATTAAAGAGGAAAATCCAGTTCACCAGTGTCTGTAGGTAGAAAATACCCTAGAATAGAGATTTACACTGTTCCTTGTATCTGTTTAGGTGGTCCTGGGGAGAATATTATCTTATTATATTTTATTTTATTTATTTTTTGTGGTGCTGGGGATTGAACCCAGGGGCATTCTACCTCCGAGCTACATCCCCAGCCCTATTTCAATTTTATTTTGAAACAGGGTTTCACTAGGTTGATGAGAGTCTCACTACTTGCTGAGGGCGTCCTTGAACCTGTGATCCTCCTGTCTCAGCCTCCCAAGTACTGGGATGACAAGCGTGTGCCACCACAACCAGCGAATATTATTTTAAATGAGAGAATATATGGGGCAGGAGTAAAAACTTGGGTTCAAATGGGATTTTGTCTTTCCCTACACAGATTTCTTTTAAAAGGGTGGGAAGACTCATGAGAGAGCACGTGGTTCAACAAGTATTTTTAATATATTTTAAATGGAGGGCAGAATTCTAATCTTTTATGAGAATTGTTTTAAAGAAAATTTAATCTTATGTTTTTGAGGATGGATTTGCATTTAATAGCTGGTTTTAAAAAAAGATGGGAGTTGATATGGGATTTAGCTGTGCATTCATAAGGACCAGTGAGGTAAAATGAGCTATGGTGTATCTAGAAAGATTTCTGGTTATATTCAGTCTGAAACTTGCATTTATTTTTATTTTCTTGCAGCAGTGCAAGTAACTATGGAGTCCAAATTTCTTGCACATTTGGATTTCTATTCAGACTAATTCTTAACCATAAACAGAGTAGTTCTTTTAAATACTCTATGTGGACTCATTAACTAGAGCAACCAATTAGATACAGATAATTAACTGACCTATCAGAAATATTAGACTGGTTATTTTGCCACCCAAAACATAATCTAAATGTTTTACTTCAAATTTTATTATATAAACCTCTAAATGCTCGAGCTAAATTTGTGTATTTATCGATATTTTTCAGTACTTTGCTTTAAAAATAACTTTACACACACACACACACACACACACACACACACACACTCATCTAAAATAGTTGGGTGTGATGGAGCATACCTGTAATCCCAGTACTTGGGAGGCTAAGACAAGAGGATTACAGGTTCAAGACCAGCCTCAGCGACTTAGTGAGACCCTGTTTCAAAATAAAAAGGGCTGAGACTGTAGCTCAGAGATAGAAAGCCCCTGGGTTCAATCCCCAGTACCAAAAACAAAAATCATGTTTACACACAGAAAAGTAGTCTTTCTTTCTTGATGGTAGAACAAAAATATTATATGTTATGCATGCAACTTGATATTATCTTGTGAAACTGTCAAGTCTTACAGATCTTGTGACTTTCAAATAGTAATTTAGGTTAAACCTAATGTTTGGGCATTTAAAAGATGATTATCGCCGGGCGTGGTGGCGCACGCTTGTAATCCCAGTACTTTGGGAGGCGGAGACCGGAGGATCCGGGTTCGCGGCCAGCCTCAGCTCTCTCGCTTTCTCTCTCTCTCTCTCACTCTCTCTTTCTCTCCTTAGCGAGGCCCTCCGCAACTTCGTGAGACCCAGTTTCAAAATAAAGTATAAAAAATAGGGCTGGGGGCGTAGCACGGAGGTAGAACACCCCTTGCTTTCAATCCTCGGTACTGCAAAAAAAAAATAATAAATAAATAAAAGATGATTATCAAATCTGAGGATTATCTAAATCCTGAGCTTTAACTTCTGCTGCTTATGTTTATTATTCTTTGCTAATTGATACCCTCTCAGGGGAGGAAGGGGGAAGAAAGAGAACCTGCAATATGAATCATCTAGTCTTATGACTGATGGTTAGGGTTTGGAGAAAGGGTTTTAACAAAGTGGTAAAAACAGTGTTTTTCCTCTTCCTGCATTGTCAAGAATTTGCTCCTACTTTGGGCTTAGTGTTCTAGTAGTCTTCAGTAGACATGGCCTCTGTGAGAACTTAAAACCTTTTAATGCATTGAGCTTAACTCTAGGTAAAACATTTTAAATTGTGCAGTTTGTGTTCAGTATGTTTGTTACCCACTTTACATGAGAGTTTGCTTTTCTTCTTCAAATGCCTCTCCTCCCCATTTCTTTCTCCATCTCTCCTTCTCCTTCCTTCAACAAATACTAAACTTCAGCTATGTGCTATAGTATACAGTTATATTTGCATTCTACAGTGGAGCCTCTGGAAAAAAAATCAGTTTGCATGGATAACCAAGGCACAGATAGCAAGCTGATACACACTTTGATACAAGTCCTCTTCCCTCAGAGTTATTATTAGCTAGGATAGGCAATATTGCTATAACAAACATGACTAATATGTCAGAGCTCCAGCAAAGTAGACATCTTTCTCAGAAAATCCCAGCCAATGGTCCAAATTGGGAGGACAAGGCTTTTTACATAGTCATTGAGGGATCCAGGCTGATTTATGGCTTCCTGGGTTTTTGCCATCTCAGCCTGCATAAGGGGATTACAAAGCATGGGTAGCTGGGCATGGTGACACACGCCTGTAATCACAGTAATTGGGAGGCTGAGACAGGAGGATTGCAGGTTCAAGTAATGTAGTGAGACTCTCAGCAATCATGCAAGACCCTGTTGCCAAACAAAAAAAATAAAAAGGGCTGGGGGGTAGCTCAGAGGTAGAATGCCACTGGGTTCAATTCCCAGTACCCCCCCGTACACACACACAGCATGGAGTATTGTGTAGGGCAGCTTATTGATGAGACCTGAGGATGGCGTGCCTAGTTTTCATCCACATTTTGTAGTCACACATGCACACTAATTGCAATGGAAGCAGAAATGAATTATAATCTTGTACCTAGAAAGAAGTGGAGAATAGATTGATGTTGTTAATAGTTGTGGATCCACAGTCATGGATAACTATCTTGAGCCATAACTAAATAGTAGCTTTTGCAAAGACATGTTAGTTTTAAACACCTTCAAATAGTTTATGACCTTTTTTTATGTCCTGTTTACCAAAAAATGCTCCTTGATCTATTTAGGTCTCTCTCTCTCTCTCTCTCTCTCTCTCTCTCTCTCTCTCTCACTCTCTCACACACACACACACACACACACACACACATACACACACACACAGAATTTAGAAGAATGTTAAATCTGCTCCTAATCATAAAACCAATAGAATGTTATCATAATGCTGTTGTATTTCCTTCTAGCTGTGAGTGTGTGTGTGTGTGTGTGTGTGTGTGTGTGTGTG